>JAKSZP010002909.1:0-116886 GCA_022478985.1 Massospora cicadina | reverse complement strand
TTAGATATGCAGTTTATAATAACTCATTTGGGAGCTATGATATTATTTCTAATATTTTTTATCATCAGATTTAAGTTCCAAACCTCACCTTTTGTTTTATGATTAGATTTTATAATAAAGTGGTTTCCCTTTATATGTTAATTGATTAAAACAAGTGTAACTTAAACTATGAAAACTTAGATAAATTATAAGGTAATTAAAGTACTTGATGGTTTTAGTAGTATAGTTGATAGCTTCTATAATATTATTACCTTAAGGGAAGGTGCCCCAAAGTAGAGTGTGGACTCCTTTACCACTACCTCTTGAGTTTGATCATAGTAGATGAACTTTAAGTAGAGATGGTTTGTGACTGTTGGCGGTGCACACTAATGTTTAAACTGAGATAGCAATCAGCAAGGCTGTCTATGGAGTTCCTGGCCTATAAGAACGCTGCACGTGAAAGTTTACTAGAATTTATTATCCTTTTCCATTGATTTCAACATCTCAATTTCCTCATTAATCATGTGGTATTATCCTCAAGTTGGACTACCTCAACTAGATAGTACTATACCACTTTGATATATATATTTATATTCTCAATAGATATTTTCTCTAAATTTTTTATATCTTTATGT
This sequence comes from Massospora cicadina, assembly GCA_022478985.1. Classification (NCBI taxonomy): domain Eukaryota; kingdom Fungi; phylum Entomophthoromycota; class Entomophthoromycetes; order Entomophthorales; family Entomophthoraceae; genus Massospora; species Massospora cicadina. Next base: position 116,272 of record JAKSZP010002909.1, on the reverse strand, counting down.
GAGTATTGAGAAGCTTCAATATAATTTTAAGTTATTATCAGGTAGTTGATGTAAAGGTGTTATATTGAAAATACAAAGGCATTACTTTATATAAAATCAAAATGTATTATGCATTAATCAGCCATACATTCCTTATTAAATCCCTTTAATATACTAATATATAATCTAAATTAAGATAACTTGAAAAAGTATACTTCTTTGTCTATAAGCATATTAAGATTAATGTTATGAGAGTACTATAAATTATGAATCTTTTTAGCTATAGATATAGACATATTTACCTATAAAATAGTAGATGAAGTTTCTAATGAACCGCTTGAAACACTTACTTGTAGAAGTCTAAGAATAAGCCAGCTTAACTAATCTACTTTCCGGTGTTTTTATGGTGCAATATAAGATTTAAGGAGTTCATGATGTATCATTGAGAAAGTTTATATTTAATAGACTAGATAACCTATGTCCATATTATGCTTAAAAATATGTTAGGACTTTTGTCCAGATGATCTGTATCTTTATAATAAATTGTTTTAAAAATCTACTTTTATATGTATATATGTGTTACTTTAATGATATTTAAGACATTTTATGCTTTAGGCGTGTGGCCACAATGTCTAAACAACATATAATTAGATTATAAGGTATTTTAGGATGACTACTATATCACAACCACAAGCTAAACATTATATCTGCATATATTATATAAGAAAACCTAATTGTATTGGTTATATAGAACTTTAGAATCAATTTAAGTTATGTCAAAAATAGAGAGTAGAAATTCACTAACTGTTATAATAATTCTTTATTATAGCACAATACTGAAGCAGAGTTTTTATGATAAATACAAGCTGTATAATTTTTGTTACCCACTATAAATAAGCTTTAATTTATTCTATCCATGTATCTTTACCTAAACTTGACTAGAATTTATTGACTTTTTATATATAATTAAAATCTTCTGATATTTTAGGCATATTTTTTCTAACTCAAGATGCTCTCAATTTGCACACTTTTGGTCAAATCGTAGTTTGAAATTTAGTAAAAGAAGCTCCACTAGTCATCGCCCTATTCAAGTTTCCTATGTCAATTCATTTGACGCCCGCTGCCCCATGTGGACAGTGGTGTGCCACCTCCTAGTGTTTTTTGGCCCTTGGAAAAACATGCCCAGACTGGATCAGCTAGCCCTCTGAATTCTTCAGCATGCTATGTCCCACCTAAGGACTTAGCCTTACATCTCGCCTGAACCCAGGCGGTGCCACGCTGCCCCCTTGTGCTCCCCTGGAGCAACATGCAATTTGGCCTTTGGGTTGAATATGGCAAGTTGTTCCTCTATTCAGATAAAGCAATTATCAAATTAGCCCAGGCTGTTATGCACTCTTCAGGCTTCATTGACTTCCGCCCCTTCAAGGGGTATTTTGATCTTGGCTTCTCAAGTGAAGATGATGCTGCAGTATCAGCTACCATCCCCCTGGTGTTCCAGGGCACCCCCCTCCCAACTACTCATACCTGGTTGCCAACTGATACCACTCTTATGGTTCAGTTCTCAGGCGTCCCTACTCACCTACCACCCCAAATTTTAGTTAAAGAAATTATCGCTGGATTATCAGAATATGGTTCTAATCCCATGGTACAGTTCATCGTTCCCAATGGAGCCACTCACCTTACAGCCCCCCGCGACTTTATGACTATTTATCAGTATCAATGGAAATAGCCCTCTCAATCCCCCCTTGCACCATTATCCCCTCTGCCCCTGACCATCCTTTTGGGCTCAAGTGGATGGAGAGCACACCATTTGCCCTACCTGTTTTGAACTGGACCATTCAAAATGGCACTGACTCTCCATCTCATGAGCTGTGGCATCCACACCTGACTCTATGCATGATGACCCCATAGCCAATCCAATAACATTTTTTAAATGGGGCACTATCCTTCCCCCCTCCCCCCAAAGTGATAGCCACAGCAACCACTGAATCTACAAACCAATAGCCACCTCAATGAACCTCTTCTCCTGAACCCACCAATTAGGAGCCAGAATGGACTAAAATAAGTTCTAAATCATCCTCCCAGCCAAACGCAACAGATAACCCATATGAAATCAACCCATTCAAATTCAACCAAAATCCATGGGATTATTTGGTTGAGGTTGATGAATGGGTGAGCTTATCCATGAATCTGAAAGGTCTGGGCCCCCTCCATTTGAATAATATACTTCAATACTGATCATGTGGCCCAATTCCTAAAGTGCCATTATGCGCCTCGCCCTGATGCCGCCCCATTCAAAAGTGACCACCAACTAGCTGAAGAGGCAGTTGCCTCCCCCAAATCTCGCCCAACCCATAAAGCCATTGCAAAATCAGTTGCAGTACTGGCTATGGGCCTGCCACCTCCTATCCTACCTAGTACCATGCTTTCAAAACAGAAAAAAGACCATCTCTTATACTATCAGGTGGCAAATTCAGCAGTTCATAAAGCTGTGGCAGTTGCAAAGTTTGGCCCTAAAACCTGCTTTACCCGCTACAACATTGCAACCATCGCACCCTACTTTAAAATATGCCTTTGAGGTGAAAAAAGCACTTGCAGAATATATTTCCACCTGCCTCATTGCACACATTGAGTTGCAAGAACCCACATGTTATCTTGACCCCCATTTCCATGATACGCCCACACCATTGCTATCGGCTTTGTGCCGCTACATGTCTACAACAAATGAGGAAGAAGAGCATCCCAATCCCCCTTCACCCACCATCATGAATGGATAGCAGTTTCCGCTTCTGACTTGGTTGATGTGTTTTGTTTGAGTTTTTCCATCTGTTTGAGTGGATCTGTCTTGTTTCAACTTTATTTATTTCAGTTTTAGCTCATTAAAGCATTAGTAATGTCCGTCCCCATGGCCGGCTTGCCTCAGTTAAATGAAATAAAAGTCTAACTCAAGATGTTGATTTATACTAAAAAAGTTTACAGTTAGTGAAAAAAGCTTTAATGACAGAAATAAATTCTCTTTCTTGTTACAGATACTTTGTCAACTAGATCAGATCAATTGCTAAATTTATTTTGACATGGATGCGCAACAAAATTGACATGATAAAGACTGACCATGTGTGGGTATGGGGATATCATCCATTATTGCACCATCTCATGGGAAAAAACACTCTGTCAATGGGGACTAACATTTAACATGTAATACAATAAGAAGGGCTAGCCACAAGCAACGCTTACATCCACTGATTAACCACAAATTATAAATCATAATAAAATTACACACTTTTAACCTCTTTTTTGTACAGAACAGTCTTGGACTGATGCATACCATGGATATTTCTTCATAAGAAGGAAGTGTGAGAGAACTAAGCTTTGTTATGCATGCCAGGCTTGTAATGATCCACAGCCTCTAAAGGCTGGATTATCATTTTTTGATAAGATGCCAACCACCCATATATTTCATGTTGTAGATGATCTCACAGGAGGTCAACAGGTAGTCCATACTGAACGTACACATAAAATATAAGCTAGACATTGTCCTTATAATTAGATCGTCTTCTGACTACATTGCCTTGCCAGGTTGTTAAAGAAAGATCCACAAAGGTTTAGCCATCTATGTAAAAATTATACAATGTATAATATATCACTCACAATTTATGAATTCCTTAAGCACTGGGAGGATATAGCATTAATAAAAACTCCACCCAGATATTAAAAAAAGAAAGTAAAATGTACTACAATCAGCAGTTTTTCGCTCTTGGATGATATCATTACAATTGTATCTAATTTTATTTGGTAAATCCACACCTAAACGCAACTACTGCCAATCATTGATACACATATTTCATGCCTACCCCACCAGAGATCGTGTTGAGAGGGTTTTTCTTCCAGTAGCTGGTTTTTATTCGTGATATTAAATTGGAATTGCAATTGTCTACTGTATGTTGAAAATAGACCTACAGATGGTGCCTTTCAATACAAAACCAGAAATCAAATACAGGATTTTGTATTGATTTATCACTGCTTATGCTACTGCTCCTGTCCTATGATCTCCCTGATCAATAAAGTAAATTTCTTAGATGTAATACACCAAAACTGTTAAAAGTGTAGAATTTTCCTAAATGAACTGTGCTAAACTACCAACTATTTTTCTTCTACCAAATTCAATGCTTTAAATAGGGTTAATTTTGATTCTAACTACATCTTCAGCCATAAACTCCTCTCCTTGCACTACCACCTAACCAGTGGATTGTGGGTAAGGTTTTGAGGTTTATCACGTCTGAGGTTTCCTACTTTAAACCCTGATCCACCTCTGCGGTTAATCCTTTCTGGCATAAGGAAATAGTCTTAAGACAGCACCTTTTCTAATGCATCTTGGAAAGAATACACTGCTGATCCTTGGCTTATGGAAGCGCGGCGTCCATGAAATTCAAACCAATATTTATAAACTATCTCGCTCATAACCCAATTGACACTAAAATTTAGTCTGACTTAACCATAAAAGGCCCCAATAATGGGTCACTAAATCTGATACTATGAAGTGAATTTACAAAGCTGCGACTCCCTAGTTTTATTGTAGTTTTTCATAATTTGGAAAAATAAGCAATTTCCCATTTCATAAATTTTAAAAACTTTTTATATAGGCGCAGATCCTTAGTTATCAGTCCAGTTACATAAATAATAGCTTTACAATTAATCCAGTCAATTATTTAACATATGGTCTAAAAAAGTCAAATTCCTGAAGCATCAGTCGATAAATCTATTAACAGATTATAAAACTACAGTAGAAACATAAGTTTTTCTTAGTTCTAATTTTAAATATGTAATAAAACTCCTAAAGCTCAAAACCCACAAGAACCTATAGGTGATGCACAGTCAAAGCAAAGGCTATGATGGACACATTCAACTTGCATGAACAGGTCCAGAAGGACATGGTGAGATCTAATAATTTACAAATTATATAGATTGAGCCACATGCACACTCTTAGTGCAAGTGGTTTGCAAGGCACTTATAGAGATTTAAAACTATTACACAGCCACTTTACGTCCCATTTAAACATATTCTATTCCCATGACCACATAAGTGAAGGCTTGATGCTAAATATAACACCTCCAACTGTGTAGCACATAGGTACTATGCAAAAAGTTTTATTTGGCCAGTTTGGTAACAATTTAGTATGTCTGGAGCAAAAATGGTTAAGTTCATTCCAATATGGGCACATGGTATAGTTTGAGGGCACTGGCCTAATAACAAAAGCCATACTTGCTTTTTAATCAGCTAAATTAGTCCATAAGGCTCATTACAGAATTTTTAAGGTGCGTTTAGCGTCTTAATTACATAAATGACTCTAAACATTGCATGATTCAGGGACTAAGCACTTCTTGGTAAAGGTGAAAATTTTAAAAAACCTCCTCAATGTATTTCTGGCCACACAGGAAACCCATTGTATAATGAGAAGAGGAAGAATGAACGCACCTGATTTTCCCTTGTAAGTCAGCCTGGTCCCAACAATATGGGTATTAGTTCTCTTGGACTTTAATACTAATAAAATGTTAAAGCTACTCATCTAAACATATATGTGCTCGCCAATGCCTTATTTGAACAATGAGACGCACAAGGCATCCAGACATTTTTTATTATGAGCAGTGCACAAAAAAGCCGTAAATTTTTATCACATTGTACCCCTCACAATCACCTTACATATATCTTTTGTTAGTGAGATAGAATGCTGATTTTATGCAACAATGATTGCTGGCCCACAATAGATGGATACTTACAAGGGCACATTAAAATTCGCGTCCTAAATCCTCTCTGGGCCTGTTTGGCACTTTATAGATTTTAAATTTTATTCAGAGTACGCCAACCAGGGAGTGGACATTACCAATACTCAAAGAGCTAGTAAAAAACAAAACAAAAAGAGCAACAAAACAACAAAATAAAACCTTTAACCAGTTGGGACCATCTAGTACTAAAAAAAACCTTTAACCAGGAAGGGAGTGGAGGACCGCTAACCCACCAAGCCAGAGGGGGAGGAAGGATCAGGCGGCTCATATGTTGGCGCAGCAACAGCAGAAGCATTAGCGTTGTAGAAACAGATCAAGGCTAAGAGAAAGGGCGTTAAGGAGTCAGTATGGTGAGGTTTGAGATAAAACTAAGTCATTATGATCCTCAATATTATCTTGCATAATAGCTTTAAGTAATTCTGCCACATGATTCTCAGCCAAAAAGCGAGCATCAGGGAGTAGGGCAAAACTAAGAATATTTTGCTGGGTGATTACAGTTTTTGGGTTAATCTCATTAGAGTAGCAACATTCATGTTAGAGGTGATAGCAGCGCAGGCCAATTTGTTGATTTCATCCTGCGCTTCTACAGGAAAATCAGTGGGGGAAGGAAACTGTGCTCAACCCATTATTGAACTCAGCAATAGAATTAGCTACTGCACTATGGGGGTAGTAACAATGTGGTGAGGCCAGCGCTGTTAAGGCAAGCTGGTGGTCACTTTGGAAGTGGATGAACTTGGGTCTAGAGGTATAATGTCTGTGTGGGATAGTCTTGTCAAAATATGAGTTGAGAAAGTCATCCAAGGCTTTGCCATCTGAGGCTTCTTTACCTGATTTGTCAATTGCCAATGGGACAAGCTCACCTGATTTATCAACCTCATCCAATAGGGCACAATGATTTTAGTTCACTTGAATATAGGGAAGAATTAAGGAGGGTGGTAGTGGGCGAATGGGAGTTGCTTGGTTCAAACAATGGTCCAAGCCTGATTCTGGACAATTGAGTTGAATTAAGATGGATGGGTTTGGCTGGAGGTTTTGGTGGGGGTATATTTCCAACTATGAACCAGTGAGCTAGTGTGTTGGGTGGGAGGTGGCAACAAACACCTTATTCAGACGCCGTTGAGAAGGGTTCAGAAATAGTACTAGATATAGCAGCATGGGGCAGGACTTTTAGAATGATCTAGCCCAAAACATAGGGGACAAATCTGTTGACCATTGTCAACATGATCCCAAAGAAATGCTCTAAAGCCGCAGCAATACAATAATGCGTGGGGATTTGTGGGTGATGGTAGAGCCGTGTGGGATGATGGTGGCAGTGGCGTTAGGGGCATCAAGGCGCTCTGCACCAGAGAGAACGGTGAAGATGTGGTTGGGCTGAGTGCCATAAGCCAAAAGCCCCACCATTAATGTACATACAAAATTTTTGGTGGGAGATGTGAAGGGTGGTCGTAAAGGACACCACTCTTGTGGTTTCAGCAGGGAGGTGGTACAGGTAGTTAGGATGGGGGTATTTTATAAATCAAAGGAGTCAACGCCGCCGCTGTAGCATCTTCCTCATTTTGAAAGCCTATGTCAAAGTAGGCCTTAGAAGGGCAGAAATCAGTAAAGACAGCCAGAGCAAAGGAAGACATGGTGAGTTCATTAATTTTTTTTGTCTGAATATGGGAATAAAAGCACAGAGTCAATCTGGAGGCAAAATTGAATTGTGGAGTAAGGAAGGGTGAGTAGGTGGGGGCAAGACAGGTGGATGCACGCAAGGTGAAGCGCTAAGTCCTGTGGAGGGACAAACTGGCCAGAAGAGTGTGACAGACTATTTGAGCCATTTGAACTCGTTTTCCTTCAGGGTGGAAAACGCCAAGTGGTAGATCGCCGCTGCCCCACACTGGAGCAGCAGGCGGTGGATCCATGGACATTAATGTAAAATTGGTTGTGGCCAGTCAGCAGTGGGTTTGCTTTACTTTTTTAGATTTCGCTTAAAATGAGATCAAGCAAAAAAAGCTTTTGGCACATACTAACAAAGAGCCCTTTTTTCTACTAAGCGTTTACTGTCCACACATATACCAAGGCTAAAAATTATCTATGTCATGCATTGACCTTGTGCTTGACCCTATAGATTTTGCCCCTCCATATCAGATCTTTACAGCATAAACTAGTTTTTCTGATGATAAACTACGATAGTTAATGTTAAAATTTGAGGATCGCTCACTTGATTAATTTGATCCTGCGTGCTTAATTGGGTTGAAGTTTGGCTGAATAATCCTCTATTTTGCTTTCACTTACAGTATTTTGACCGTTTGGAAGCTCACTAGGTGTATTCAAATAACCCAAATTCTTCTGGTCAATTTTGGGCTTTAATTTCCCTTCTTATTTGTGAACTTCTACCAAGGCAGGCAAAGTTACAAGCTGTGGATTCTGAGATTCCAGTTTGTTGACACTCTTTAAAAGAGACTTCAGAGGAAAAACCAGTAAAAAATTAATTAAGATAGATCTTTATTTAGACTATATTATTTGATGATTATTCATTAGGTCAGGCGCCAGTATTTATACCTCTAGGGAAATTTCTGGCCACATTTTGAGCACGCAATATCCACAGATTGTTTCCTTCTCAGTTCAGCCCTGAACTGATACAACTATGACCTATTGCTAGGTTTATTGGTCGCAAAATACTCTCATATTCAAGAGGATTCCAGGGACAAAGTTGTAATAAGAACATGCAAAATTGTCCTAGAATTTTTTCAATTTGAGTTTCATCATACTGCTGATGAAATACATCTGTATTTTGGCTTTAATTAAAATAAATGATGCACCCCTAATTGTGATGTTGGCAGGCTTCTCTTGATAGAACTAGCTACTCCCATTTGGGTGGTCCATGTGCAAGTGCTATTGTGCCAATTATGAGGATGAAATATAAATTTCGCCCTAGGGTGGGAAATTGATTACATTTTTATGTCTATTTGTCCATGAGATTTTTAGACGTTGTCTTCAGGTCAATTCCCGAATGACCTCTTATGCTGAATATTTGATATTGTTCCCAATTAATTGGGGACAATTGTTGACTTTTATTGCATGTTAATTAGCCTGAATGTGTGAGAATATTCAGCCTGAGCTTTTGATAGAATAATTGAATTGAATTGACATTGAGATAATCGGCTGAGCCATGTAATTACAATAGGCTTTAAGTTAAGAATTAGAGTATTAGCTTGAGTTTTGGGAAGATAATTGGCCTGGTCTTGTTGGTTGTCAAAGGGTTTATTTTCAGGTCAACCACCACAATCTGACAGACAACCTTAATACAAGCACATTATTAAGCCTAGTTTTCCTGATATTAATTTGCATAAAAATTCTTAGACTCCCTGAATTTATTGTATAAATGGAACTAAAAATAAATACTCAATAGATTACAATATTACAAAGCATGGAACTGTTGAGATCATGTTCCAATTTCAACTTTTGCATTGATGTTGAAGCTTATCACATTGTATTAAGGAAACACTGCATAATTTGGATGCTATATACTGGACTTTAGTTTTAATTAAATTACCTTGAATGGCAACTTCTTTTTTTTTAGTACTAGATGGTCCCAACCCAAGGGGGGGATTCATCGATGTAGAGACCTTGAATGGCAACTTCAATGTCAGATACTGTCCATCTTAGGGATGTAATAGGTAAGGCTTTTCCTGGTTAGGCGCTTTAACAAGATAAAATAACGCTAACATAGCGTCTAGATATAAAAGATAATACTTACGGGAAACCATTTTTACCATAATTCTTTTGATAGTGTTTGTCATGGATGAAGCCACGAGTATATTTGAAATTGATTCCTCAAAATTAGAAGTAAATCTCTAATATTCAACACTATATAAGAGCCAAAATTTAATAGATATTAAATAGCTGCAGGTAATAATAGCCAAGCCTCTTTTATAGCCTGCAATAACCAAAACTAATTTTTACCATTGACAAAGTCCTTCCATACCCCTTGAATGCAGTATTTTGATGGTCAGCGATAGCAACTATCAAGATTGGCTTATACCTTTATGGATGAGTGTTAAAATATGGGCCACTAGATGGTTACTCGCTTCTGAGCCCTGATTTCAACTTCACAGATTCTTGAATATTCGTGTTGATTGATAATATATAAACTGGGGCAATAATAGTTTGGAGACTATTATTATGGTTGATTGCCCAAAAGCTACATTAAATGAATTGTCCAACGCTATACAGGTGCTGTTTCATCTTTTAGATATTCTAATACTTATAGGGAACACTTTCCCTATCCTCTTCTAACAGAGCCAAGCGGAGACTTGATAAAACCAACCTAAGGATATCTGATCCTTACACTCTTATCTTAAAAGTAATGTTAGACAACCTATGTAAAAAAACTTAGTTATTATCAAGTTTTAATCTAATTTTATTAGGGAATATTTGTGGGATTTTTATAGTAGAAATTGACATTTAACATTTCAGCTGTCTGCTAGAAAATTATTTGCACTCCTTTGATAGGTTGACCCTCAAGTTTTAGGCACTGAATCTCATCAGGTATCTTTGACTTGATTTTCTTAGGTAACATAATCCTCAGCTGTTCAGTGACCAATTTATTGGTTTTAGGAACCAAAAACCAATTGTGTTGGCCAATGACAATTCTACTATTTAACATCAGCAGTAGAACGCTTAGGTAGTTTCTGACAACTCCCCATCCATTTCGCTCTGAACAGTTCCCAATAATTCGATTATTGGGTGTTGTTCCCTCATCAATGTGTGCTCAATATCATCAGGTATGATCCCTTATGAAATCTTATCAGTTGGTGACCGCTGCCAATATATTGGATGTTTTGCTGCAATAATTAGAATATTAGGTGATATTCCCTCATTAAATTTTACTCATTATCATCAGGGATGATTCCTGAAGATAATCTATAAAGCCAGTGACCGTTGCCAAGATTATACAATTTACATTATCTTAAAATTTATTAATAGGTCGATAGGTTATATAATGTGGTTAACTGAAATTTCAACAGGGAGTGAAATACTTTAACACCCACCAACAATGACAGAACTCAGCCACATCTCGCCAATTGTGATGGTATGACCAATACTCCGCCTAATATGTATTTCCCATTTGTAAACTAAATCTGTTATGAATATTACTTAATTAGTTAACCAGAGATTTTAGATACTAAATGAATTTATGAGTCTAGATGCCTCAAAATTTTAACAACAACCAAACCCAAACTTCAAAGTATAAAGAAGTAATAATCAATACATCGATGAATCTCCCCCTCAGGTTGGGGACCATTTAGTACTAAAAAAAGAAGTAATGATCAATTAATAAACAATGAGACCTCCACACCTGACCAGAAAGCAGAGATTGCACAAGCTGATGCACAGCATCCTGGTCTGAAGACATCTACTGTTATAAGAAGCTCCTACATTAGGGTTCTTGAACTAAATGGACTCCACAAAGAAAAAGGAAATGAAGAAGCATTTGAAGCAGAGTTCCTGAAAAGTAACCATATTGACAATCCCCAAAATTCCTGATCTTTAAATCACATATCCTAGTTTCACTAAAAAGAAATCTTTAATTTTTATTTTTAATATAATTTACTCTTGTTCAAATAATCTTAAGGATTTTAGTCTTCACTTTATTTTGTTAAAAAATTAAAGGATGTGCAATAATCAGTCTGGGATCATTTACTGCAACATCGCTAGTAATTAGTCTAGGATCAGTTAGAGCAACATTTCCCATGACCAGACATGAGATTTGCTTTTAAGAGGCATGCACAAAGAGGACACCCTGTGAAGATTGTGCTTAAAAAAAGAAGAGGTTAATTAAGTCTACATTGTGTCTTCTATAAAAGGGCATAATACAAAGTTATTTCCTGTCAGGATTCTACCTTAATTGGGGGAAGCCATGACTAGGGGTCTTGACCCACCTATGGGTGGATGTCAGATTGGGCTCCCCATTAACTTGGGGTAAGCCTGATCCAAAGTATTGGGGACCAGTTCCAATAATTGAATTATTATTTAATTCAAATTTGGAACCAGCAACTAATGCCGAGGATGCCAAACACTCAATTGGGTTGCAGCAAAATCCCTTTTGGCACTCGCACCCAATTAATTAACCCTTTTGGGCACACTGGTGACTTATGCTGAGGATGCGCCCATTCTCCATGTAATATTATTTCTTTTGTTTTCTTGATCATTGTTGGCAATCAATGTTGAGGCTTTCCAATTCCTTTCCTTGCTAATCCATCGAGGTCATATAAATACCTCAAGTATCCTTTAAAATTTATAATTTATTCCAATTCACTTTCCATTTTTAGTTTTACTTTGGGCCTTAATGGCCTTTTAATTCGCTGGGGGCTTTGAGGCCCTGTCAATAATGAGCTGGGTTGGAGTTCCTCCTCCAAAAACCTGACATTGCCAAAGTGGTGACAGAGTGCACAGAAGAGTTTCAAAGAGGAGAAGTAGTATTTAACACACAGAGATGTTCGCTGTAACTCTGAGAAAGTAAAGAGCTATGTCAGACATTTATCCTCTCAGCTGCAGAGGAAGAATCTCTTGGGTCAAAAACAGTTATAATGGGGAAATGTTGGCCATTTGTGAGTTTGTGATGAGCCTAAAAGCTATTTAAATAATAATAACAACGTTTTTTGACCGAAAAGACCCTGGTCAATTTTCAGTGGAACCCCACAAATTGTGGTAACATGATTTTGAATAATACTCAGGTAACAACCAAATAATTGAGCAGTCAGATTACTATGACCATGCAGCAGACCCTGTAGTGACCATCAGAAGATACACCCCCAGCCACAACCAGGTCCTTCAAAGCACCTACGCGGGGACCACCCCCTTTTATAGGTTTGGCAGGGATCCCTCAAGGTTTAATAAATTTCTCAAATGGGGATTGACTGAAGTTTATAAAATTGTTACCTCACAGGTACGTTTGGCCAATAACAATTCCCTTGCTATCGTCCAGCCAAAATGAAGTGAGTATCTCAAGCTTCAATAGACTGCTCCCCCATATTTCCTAATTTGGACAATAACAAGATGTTCTGAACTTACTAATGAAATTACCCTTGACCCTCGATACACTTTAAATATGGATTGTTCAGATATTGAGGGGATTGTTCTCCTTTACTACCCATGCTTATAGTAAAACCTTATAAAAAGCCCAAGTTTTTATTAGTGCTTGTTCTAATTATTTTATTAAAACATTTGTGGGATCCAGTGGCATAAGCACCAGCGAGCATCAATAAGCTGGATTCCTACAAAATGGTGCTCACTACAGGTGACAACTATACACCGCAAAAATCGTCAAGAATGGAGGCTTCAAACGTGAATAACCCTACCACTTTTACTCTTCACATGGAATCATATTTAGTTGTTCTGGAAAAGCAACTTTCTAGCTCTCTATCTCGTCTCAATGAACTTGAGCAGCGCCCATTAAAAATACGTTCTAAAGATAAGTACATCCCTTGTGAAGGGAGCATTGCTACTTTTTTGTACGCTTACAAAGCTGCCAAGGCTGGCGCAACGGACAAGCAAAAAGTTCAACACATCCTTCCTTGTTTAAGCCACCTAGTGCAAGAGATGATAGTTCCTTACCTGAACCCTTTGTACACCTGGTCAGAGGTGAAGGAGGCTCTTTTGGCTGAATTCAGATCAAAGCAGAGTCTACACAGGGAAAAACAGGCCTTTATGCGCCTTAGCCTGTTTGAGGGTGAATCGCCCATTGCCTTTTCTGAATGCTTTTACCTTGCTGTGCAAAGGTTTTCTACCTCTAACATTCTCACCCTTGATGATGATATCGCCACAATATTAATGGGGTAAGCTTCTAATCCCTCTCTAGCTAGACATATTATATCGGTCTTATCTATTTCAAAAATATCAGTTACATAAAAGAGGTTTTGTTAGATGTGGCCGATTTCTATTTCTGTGCCACAACAAATGAAGCTAAGGTGAAACCTTCAGCTCTAACAATTAAGGAGCTTCCGTCTGTTGACCAGTTGGGAGGAGCTCACCTGTGCCTATCCTCCCTACAAAACCTGCTTCCTCAGTGTGCCTTAACCAGGTTGATACCATGCTCTCACCCAAGCAAACCAAAGCCGCTGTGTATTCCACTACAGCTATGATGGTAGTTGCACGCCCTAAGGGTCGGAAGATAGCTACCCATCCTCATGTGGCCATACTTCCTACCTCAATTGCGGCCTTGCCAGTGATTGAAAATACCCTTGGGGAAGAATCTAAGGGGGTTACGATGATATTGGTTATTATATATTGGGTACTACCGCAGAAGTAGAGGTTCCTGATCATTGAACGCTGGAGGAGTAGACGAGGCCACCATACCTGAGGAAATGTACCTCAGTCAAATTCTAGGGTGTCCAAAAGTTATTGACACTGCCAGCGATGGTGACCAATTCTTAGCTGGCTTGATTTGACCTCTTCAGCGGGTTCATCCCATAAAATTCATCATGGACAAATGCCCTGAGACTGCTAAAAAACTAGCCCCACCTTTCAGCTCAAGGAGGTCTTAGATTTGGCACCTAACTTTGGAGGAACGCTCACTAAGGTTGAAGTGGTCATTCAAAAGGTCTGAATACTGGCCATCCTGGATACTGGCTCCCAGTTAACATAATCTACACTAAGATTATCAAGAAGACAAAGCTAGCGCCTGACTTGAAGTACACACAAGAATTTGGAACTGCAGGCCCCAATAATACCTGTGCGATTGGGGCATACTCTCCAATTCCCATTTGGATTTTGAAGCTTATTTAATAAGCCCCGCTGCGGCTTTGGACAACAATGCATATAATATGCTTATTGGCACTCAGTTTATGATTGAGTACTAGGGAATAATCAACATGAAGCAATATTTCCTAATGTCACTCAACTATGAAGTCCCATTAGTTTTATCTTATTAAGAACCCAGCAAGCATGAATACTCTTTCATGGTCAAAACCCCTTTGCAGCTATAACTTTGCCTTATTCCACTTCTGGGCATAACACAAAGAATTATCCTGATTCATTGAATGCTAGGGAAAGTATCCCTTTCTATGCTGCAGATGAGGTTTTGATTAATCCTGGTAAACAACAAGTGGTTGACACAAAAATAACGCTTCAAATCACACACCACTGTTTGTTGCACCTTATAAGTATTGAGGGCATTAGTCCCTTGGAGCCTCGGGTATTGCCTGGTATTCTTGACCCAGCTTACCAGAGGCCCATTACTTTGCTGTTGGGGAACCTCACCTCAAAAGACATAGTTGTAATAAAACATCAGGAGATTGGCTGAAATTTTTTAGTCCCTGTGGAGGACATTGAAAAAATTCACTCCATTGGCTCTATGATGGATATGGGCCTGCTAACGGATAACCTGGTATGTACCTTATCCAATATCCATATCTAGGACGAGATGACCCCAGATGAGCTGAAAAAGTTCCACTCTCCTTGACGACTATAGTGATATGTTCTCCAAATCAGATAATGACTATGGCCACATGAAGGGCTGGTGCCACTCCATCAATGTGGTTGATGCCCATCCTATTAGGTCCAAACCTTATTGCAAGTCAAAGGTAGAGGAACAGCAAATGAGGACAGAGATTCAGCAGTTACTAGAAGCGGGGTTGATAGATCCTCCACAAAGCCCTAGGTCTTCCCCCCTTTTGCTAATAAAAAAGAAAAACGTAAATTGGATAGTCATGGACTATCGCAAGTTAAATAACCTCACAAAAAAGGGTAGCTAACCTCTCCCTTGCATTAATGATGCCTGGGACCAACTCTCTGGCTCTAACTTCTTTTCTACCATGGGCTTAGCTAGCGGCTATTGGTAAACGGACTTTTCTCCTCAGGACCAAGAGAAATGCGCCCTTATTTGTAGTGAGGGTCTCTTACAACCCACACGATTACCTCAAGGTTTGTGAAACGCACCTGCATCTTTCCAGCATGCAATGTATCATATTATGCAGGACCTGAAGTTAAGCTGTGTCATTATCTACTTCAATGACATTACATTATTATCAAAAACTTTTAAAGAATATCTGATCACCTGAAGGAGGCGTTTCAACGGCTATATAAGTCAAGCATCAAGTTAAAGCCCTTGAAGTGTACTTTCTTTCAAAAGAAATTGGATTTTATTTTGTCCATTCTATTTTTCAAAAAGTAATTCAACCAATAAAAGGTAAGGTTGAAGCGATATCAAAAGTGCCTCCCCCTAAAGTTTAAGGGATATTCAGGTTTTTCTAGGAATGATGGGATATTACCATCAGTTCATCTCTAAATTCACCCCAACTCAGCGAACCTCTTGTCCGCCTATTGACCAAGAACACTCCTTTTCAGTGGGGTGCGGAACAGAAAACTGCTTTTGAGACGCTGAAACAACTGTTTCAACAACACCCTATCCTGAGGCACCCAGATTATAATAAACCCTTTATCTTGTCTACTGATGCCTCAGAATATGCCGTTGGGGCCATTTTAGCCCAATTGGATGAAAATAGTGTAGATCATCGTGTATCCTAAATTTTAGTAAGATGCAGTCAAAGGCGAAACGCAACTACAGTGTAATGGAGAAGGAGTGCCTTGCTGTTCTGTTAGCTGTAAAGCACTACCGCCCTTTCCTATATGGAACCTCCTTCACTGTGGTTACTGACCACACTTCCCTAAAATGGTTACAGAACATGAAGGATTCTACTGGCAGGTTAGCTCGCTGGGCTCTAAAGTTCCAGCCTTATAATATGAAGATTGAGCACCATTCTTGAACTCGTCACATGAATTTTAATGGTTTGGCTCAGCAACCAGTCCTTCAATTAGTTAATAGAGAGGTGGAGAGGTTACTTGACCTCTTAATGACCCCTGATGACTGGGAAGATGAGTATGAGCCTGTACAGAAAATGTTAGCCCAGCACTCCCACAACAATAAAGTGGAGAACGGGAAGTTGTATAAGCAGGTGGGGAAAATGAATGTCTTACCTTTGGTTCTCAGAACGCGTACCTGCTATCCTAGAATCTCACTCCACTCAGGGTCATGGAGGGGCAAAGAAAACTTATGAGTGGATTAAGGATCAGTTTTATTGGGATGATGGAATCTATCGTTGATGTCTTGGAAGCCTGCCTTACATGTAAGAAGCAATATAATTTGAAGTCTAGATATCAGTATCAACCAAATACACCTCAACAACCATTCCTCACCATTAGTTTGGATGTAGTAGGTTACCTTCCTCAGACTACTAGTGTAAACAAATTTATACTAGTAGCTATTGACCACTTCACTAAGTGGGTGGAAGCCGTGGCTCCCCCTGCCCAAACGTCCAAGGCCACAGCTACCTTTTTACATCATTATTTTTTCTTAACATGGCTGTCCCCAAGTACTACTCTGCTATAATGGTAAGGAATTCACCTCCAGAGTAGTGAAAATCCTGGTTACATCCATGGGAGCTCAACAAATTTTCTTGGCTCCGTGCAATCCATCTACCAGCGGAACTGTGGATAGAGATAATGGTACCTTGGTATCTATCTTACAAAAAATGGCCTCTTCTGATCCACCTCATTGGGATCAAACCTTACCCGGTGCCTTTATGGCTTACCAGATCAGTTATTTTAGGATCTTGAAAATGCCCCCATTTCATGTCTTGTATGGGTGGGAACAAGAAATATTTGCTTTTTTAAAGATGTATTCTCCTCTAGAGTTGAGGAACCTAAGAAATTTATGAGAAGATTGGCTCAATGCATTATCCAACTCCAATCTGAGGCTATAATCAATCTAGAAAAAACGGTGACTAAAGAAGGTCAGGCTGCCAATGAGCTCTGAGCCCCTCTACCTACATTCCAAGTGTCCAGCATGGTATTATACTACCATAACCGCATCACCCCTAGAAGCAATAAGCTTGGATCCATCTGGGATGGTCCCTTCATCATAACCTTCAAAAGAGGCAATGAGTACACTATAAAGTCTTTAGCTACATGAATCACTATCAACTGAGTACATGGCCATTTCCTACGGCCTTATTCTCCTACCAACATTCTTGAGGGGGGTGATGTCGGAGATTTGACCTTTCAGCTGCAGTGGAAGAATGTCTTGGGTCAAAATCAGCCAAAATGGGAAAATGTTGGCCACTTATGAGTTTGAGATGAACCTAAAAGTGATTTAAATGATGATAACGATGTTATCAACCAAAAACTTGATCAATTCTTAGTGGAACCCCACAAATTGGGGTAACATGATTTCAAATAATACTCAGGCAACAACCAAATAATTGAGCAGTCAGATTACTATGACCATGCAGCAGACCCTGTAGTGACCATCAGAAGATACACCCCCAGCCACAACCAGGTCCTTCAAAGCACCTACGCGGGGACCACCCCTTTTATAGGTTTGGCAGGGATCCCTCAAGGTTTATTAAATTTCTCAAATGGGGATTGACTGAAGTTTATAAAATTGTTACCTCACAGGTACGTTTTGGCCAGTAACAATTCCCCTGCTATCGTCCAGCCAAAATGAAATAAGTATATCAAGCTTCAATAGGCTGCTCCCCCATATTTCCTTATTTGGACATTAACAAGATGTTCTGAACTTACTATTGAAATTCTCCCCTGACCCTCAATACACCTTAAATATGGTTTGTAAGGTATTGAGGGGATCAATTCTCCTTTACTACCCCACGATTCTAATAAACCCTTTTAAAACCCAAGTTTTTATTAAGGCTTGCTCTAGTTACTTTATTAAAACATTTGTGGGATCCAGTGGCGTAAGCACCAGAGAGCATTAATAAGCTGGATTCCTACAAGCTAATCATCAAGCATTTTTTAAACCTATTAGCCATCTAACCTACTTTTAGTGTCTAATCTTTATCATACACAACCCTCAATTGGCAACTCAGCCACAATAACTATCTAAGTTTTTTGAGCAAAGACTGGTGATATGACGTTTCATCCATATAAAGAAATTGCAGATTGTACATGTGTTCTTAAGGTAAATAGAAACTATATTTGGATTTCTGGAAACTGTGGTGACAAAAGATGCATAAATTACTATAAACTTATTGTCAACTTTCTCCAATCCAATTAATGTTCTATATTTTCTAGATAACACTGACCTAAGTATCGCTTTAATAAATTAAACTTAGTGTAATATATAAGAGGAACACTTAATGTTGTTTACTTTGCACATCCAGAAGAGTATGGTCCAAATGCAAATTTTATAAATTATTTACCAAATACTTTTGATGTTTGAACTTTTACTTTTAGCATCAGCCATTGAATGTCTCATGGCACCTGCCTATTGTATTGCAGTCAATGTATGCTTGTGGTGACACTGTTTAAAAAGGAGATCAATTTGAACTGTCCAACTGACATTCTATAGAACTAGAAAACTAGCACAAAAATATTCACCCTATCAGGGCTAAATGAAATAAAAGAGATACAAGAGGATTTCTTCCATCCCATTATGAATTTATATATAAGCGATCCATATTAGCAACGCTCACACTTCCACTTATATATATCAAAAATTGGCTACTATATCTCTTATGCTTAAAGACCAATGAATGGCTTACAATTGTTTGTAATGGAAGCTCTTATTGGCATGTACCTTCTTTTCAAGAGTTCCCTAAGGCTTACTAACTAAACTATGTTATTATAAATCCAAAACTACGGTGATCCAAAGATTAGTTTTCTTAAAAGAATCAGTTTAATCTAAAGGTTATAACATAAGTTGTCCAATTTAGCTCTATTTTTTTAAAAGGTAGTCTGGAATACTCATTTAACAGATTTTGCCTATTAAATATCATTTTTAATGGTTAAGAACTTTTTAGGATGATGGCGTATGCTGACAATTTTATGGCTGTAATATATTATACTCATGATGATCATATATAAGAAATACCATCAGAAAATATTTAAGCGTTGGTAATGTGGCTCATGATAAACAGAATACGGAAATTTTTTTCTAAGTAAATATTATACATTTTAAACACTTTCTCTTTTTGCTTAAGTTAAATACCAGTAACATATCAATATAGCTCAGACAATTCAGAAAATAATTCTATCTAATAATATAATTTGTCAACATAAGTAAAACAAACCCTGCCTGACAACCAGGGGTGTATGGTTTGGAGCAGGTGTATATTGCAACTATATAATATAAATATATCTGCTAATTAAATTGTTACATGAGTAGCTAATCTTAAAGGATGTCATATGTGATTCAAAGGCCATTTAATTATTGCTGACACAAACATGTCCCTTATATGGTTTACAGAGCATGCCATATCCTTTTCTCCATCATCTATCTCATTATTGTATACTTTCCTTCAAATTTATATTTGTTTAAACCATCAAGATCTAGTATGCTTTGAGACATTTATGGCACCTGCCATAGCAATTAATGTGAGAAATAAACCATGTGAACAGGGATCTAGCATACAATGAACGTGTAATAACCAGGTAACTACACCTGATCTACCCATTTAATTTTGGGCATGCGCAGCATGCAAAATATTCAAAATAGCTTAGAGCTTTTTTATTTCCACAATTTAAATATTCTGTTTCAGTATTTGGTATTTTGTCTGTCAGCCACTGGGCTATATGGTACTCCAGCATATTGTAAACCAACTCAAATCATGAAAAAATTGTCATCCTTTTGTAGTGAAAAATATTTATAAAGGACGCTTGTCATATATCCTGATTTGGACATAACAGGAAGAATATTGACCCTTTGACTTTCTAAGCCAATTTGACACCTAGTCCAAGAAGTGGGTAAAATAATTACTCCAGTAATTTACCTGGAGAAGTTAACATTGCACAGCTCAATTTGACTCTAGGAAAAGTCCAACAATCCCAATCAAGCTTAAGATACCCCAAGACGATGTCCTGCCTCATCAAAATGATGGATCATCAAAAGGTCAGGTGACTTTGACTCAAGGTGGCACTAGAGGCAGTAAATTAAGACAAAACTGAAAAAGGGTAAGAATTAGAATCTTTTAAGTGAACAACCTAAAAGCACCCAGTCTCACCTAACTTGAGTATAACTATCGATTTTTTCCTATCAAAATTATGATATAAAGGCGTTATAACATCTGGCATGCATCACCTGATTAAAAATCTTCCTTCCGCATGTCACCTCCCAATTATTCTTATTAAACTTTTTCCTTTTAGAGCTTATATTGTTGAATGTGACATATAAAGCCCCCTGGTTTATACTATAATAAAGTTATTTAAGAATTTATATATCTCATTTCAATACTTGACTTCTATAAGTCCATTTTTTTGTACTTACCATAGGCTTGATACTTGTCATGAATACGGAAGAAGAAATTTTAGACTGGTCTGCCAGTTGGGATGCGTGAGAACATATAAAAATCAAGCCAGAATTCCAGGTGCATTGCCACTTGTACGACATTGTATGGAGCTGCAAATCGGGAAATGATAACTCATTGGTGTAGAACAATTGTGAGAAGAAACCCAAAAACGAACCAGATGGAAACAACCCCAGACACTGGGGTCTCGCTGCAGGGGATTGTACCACTGGGATAATTTCTACAAGATTGCCAGTGGGTGGGTTCAATACAACTGAGGAGACAAGTGGGTGGATCCTTGCTTGCAAATGGTGAATGTAAGGCCACAAAATCCCAATATATTGATGACAGATAGTTGCAATGAGGGGTTAAGTTGCCAGAAGTGCTTTTCACGTTAATCCAGTTGATGATGGTGAGAGTTATTGAAAACATTAAAATTGGTAATGTCCAGCCAGTGTAGGAAACAACAGGCCACCAGGGTAATGCCATCAGGACCTTGGCAAGAAGGATATCAATAAAGTAAAAATTTGATACATGTGGCAGAAATTTATTAAAAAGAAAAATGAAATAAATTGACCAACATTTTTCTTAGTGTGATGCAACTGATTAAGTGTTCAATTGATATGGGTACAAGCAGGGATTGGGTCCCTCAAATTCGACCTAAACTGGCGAATTTTTTGGGGAAGGGGGAAGATAATCTTAATGGAAACTGACGTTTAAGGATTAGAGGCAGGCCAAGTCACTGTCAGTCCAATCTCAAACGCCTGAACTGAGGAACAACTGCATTTCATTGGTTTGCATGATATCATCTGGCCTGATGAGCAACTGGAATTTCCCAGGGCCAACCCACATAGGGGCTGTCCCAATTGGTTGAAAAAAATTCATGATGCCCAACCCGCCCATGCCCAGTTGCTGGGCCATTATTTCAGTCAAATGAGTTACATTGGACACAACTACCAATTTTCTGGATAGGGGCTTTAAACTGTTGTCAATAATTTCTGATGATACCATATGCACATATGGGATCATCCCTGACAATTTTGAGAGGGGGTTAATGTCAGCAATCGCACTGCTAGCTTAGTAAAAACCATCAGTAATTTTTGCCAATAATTCAATCTTTGTCCCTTTTTGACTATGTGGTTTCTGATCGTTGGGCTTGATCACCATCAGTTTAGGACCCTTTGATTTTGATTCAGTGGTCTCAGCGCAGATTTCCTTAATTAAGTGGACAAATTTGGTTGAGGTGAGTGTGGGTACTGGGGGAGGAATTTGAAGACGAAGGGCTGTTACACAGCACTCATCTACCATGTTGGCGATGTTGCCCTGGGTGACACGGGGTACAGCCACCCTCTTTGGACCCTTTTTATTTGAAAACGGGAAGATAGCTCAATTCATGCATAGGGGACATTCCCCTGGACTTACATTACCCTTTCCTTTTTCCAAAGGAAGGGCGCCACTGCTGGGAAACTGAACGAGGGCCACATTTTTGTACGCTTTGGGAAATTTGATCCTCATTACAATTATAACCTTTTGTGGGGATAGGGAGCATTGGGGTGGGACTCATGAAATGCCTCATTCAGTTCCATGCAGTTAGCGCAATTGTGGGACTTAACCCAACTGTTTTTGTAGTCTGGATAACATTTCCAGGCCACAGGGTACTAAACGGACCTTTGAGATTTGCGGGATGCTAAGATATTTTCCACCTCATCCTCTTTTGCATTCTCAATTATAATCAACTCAGGGTCTGTGGGGAAAGTCCCCTTAAATGGGGACAATTAGGAAACGTGGAAGATGGGGTGCCGTTTCCAATGAGCTGGTAGTTTTAACTGGAACGCACCATTGCATAAGTCTTCATCCACCTAGCGGGGACCTGAATGCTTACTTGCAAACTTTTGGAAGGGTACCTGCATTCTCAAATTGGCGCATATCGAGCATAACATAGGAACACACCGTTATGTAATGACCAGGAATTTGCTTACAATCTGAAAACCGCTTGTAGTCATCAATAGCTTTAGTGAGATGTTCCTGCACTAAGGATTAAGTGGACCTAATATGCTCAACATGATCTGCGGCAGCTGGGACCTTGGGGTGCAAGCAGGGTCTGACCAAAAACAAGGGATTATATCTGAGCGTTGCTTCATAATGAGAAAACCCTGTGGAAGAGTGAATACCGTTGCTGTAAGCAAATTGAGCGAGGGAAATATCACTAGCACAGGTGTCCTGCGTGGCTGCAGCATAGCAACGCAGGTACTGTTCTAAGACTTGGTTAACTAGTCTGGTTTGTCCATTGAACTGGGGATGATACGCTGTATAGTGACAGGGGAAATTTATAAAATAGATAAAAGTTCACTCCAGAACCACGCCGTGAACTGTGAACCACAGTTGCTGATATTGTCCTGTGGGAGACCGAACATTGAAAACATATGGCGCACTAAGAGTTAAGCAGTTTCTTCTGACGTAATTGTGGAAGAAAGGGGATAAAAAGGGAAAACTTAGTGAAATGATCAACCACCACCATCACCTCCGTAGACCCATTAGAACAGGGAAGTTTGACAATGGATCCATGGACACTGATGTTCATGGACCCTCCACCTGTTGCAAGAGGTGTAGGAGGCCATTTCTTCCTGAGAGGTCTGACCTAGCTTGTGCACATGTAACACAATCAGTGATCCAGGCCGGAACTTCCTTAATTAAACTTGCCCAATTGTAAGTCTTTGATCAAATTGATGCATTTCTTATTGCCCAGATGGCTGATTATGGGAGGGTCGTGATGCACTCAAAATACCTCAGCTCTGTAGGGAGGAGGAACCCAAGTTTGCGACCTAAAATAAATGAGTCCCTCCACCAAGGAATACAGGGAGCGTTTTTGATTTTGGAGGGACAATTGCTCGAATAACTCCACACCTTTGGGGCAGGTCATTTGGGCTACTAAGACCTGTGTAATGAGAGGGGTGTAAGGAGAAAAGGCGACTGATGATACAATGGGTGGAGCAATTGACAAGATTTGAGTGGTGGGGATCATGGTAACAAGGTCCACTTTATCTGGGTCTGAGGGACAGTGGGCCGGGTTGCAGTTAAGAAAATTGGGAACTGCGTTAAGCGCGCCTTTTATAAATTCATATTTAGAGTCAAAACTTCACAGGTCCTGATAGGTTCGAGCTGCCAATGCACCAATTTCTGGGGTTTGCGGTAATAAAAAAGAGCTTGGTGATCTGTACGCACAGTTAAAAAATTATGAGCACCCTGTAACAGATACCTCCAATGAGTCAACGCCCAAGCTATGACTGCCAAATCATTATTGTAGATGGCCCAGGACTGCTCCATAGAGGAAGTTTATAGGAAAAATAGGTGACCGGATGTTCCAAGCCATTGTGCTCCTGGAGCAGAACCGCCCCCACTGCCATTAATGAGGCGTCGCATGCAACAATATATGACTTGGCAGGATCCACATGTTTCAATATGAGAGGAATATAAGAACGCCTCTTTGATTGACTCAAACGCCTGCTGGCACTTGGGTGTCCAATTAAAAGGCACATTCTTGCCTGTGAGGGAGTGGAGTAGAGAAGCTAACTGGGAAAGGGCTAGGGAAAATTTTTTTTAGGAGAATAATGGTGCCCAAAAACTCCGTAATTGTTTCTGGGTTGTTGGAGTTGGCCATTCATGGATGGCGTCCGACTTATTGGGGGAATTGCATACCCATCCTTAAGTATTAGGTTCCTGAGAAAGGTAACTTTCTCCTTATAGAACTTGTATTCAAAAAGCTTGTCAAACAAGCCCACCTTATTCAAAGCAGCCACAACTGCTTCCAAGTCTTTAGCGTGTTGTTCAGGGGTTGGGGAGTGAACCAATATGTCATCAATATATGTGACCGCGCAAGTGAACTGGAGGTCAACCAGTATACTGTCAATCATTTGTTGAAACATAGTAGGCGCATTCTTCAACCAAAAGAGCATTGCGTGGAATTGAGAAATGCCTCACTTCATTCATATCATGGTTAACCACCCTTGACATTCCATCACCCAAATCTGGTTGAAGGCATTGATGAGATCTATCTTAGAGAACACACAAGATTGAGCAATTGCTTAACTGATAGTCTGCTCCAGGGGCAGAGGGTAGGGTTCATGAACCGTGACTTTGTTTAAGTGTCTGTAATTCATGCAGGGATGGAGGAAAAAATCAGCCTTTTTGGTGAAGATGATGGGAGATGAGACTGGTGATGTTTCTTTAAAAAACACCCTTTTTTAAGCATATCATCTAACCAGGTGTTAAGCGCTACATCCTCCTCCGCTGTGTGTGGATACAAAGGATTGTTGATATTCACCAACTGCACCATCATCCTAAACTCCGAGTCAAATTTAGTGTAAGGGGGCAGACAGTCCACCTTTCGGAATCAAAGATGCAAAATAGCGCATTAATTTTTTGGGAAAATTAGACGGAAGGCCCACAGGGGAAACATGGGAAGTAATAGAGCTGCGGCCTTAAGTTTTCTTAAGGGTGTCAACTAAAGTATATTATCCCTCCAGTTGATCATTAACAAATGACAACATGTTTGACTCCAGGTAAATTCTAACATGTTGTTGGCGCCACCATCTAACCCCCTAAGATTACTGGAAACACTAAGTTTGGCATTTTGGAGAACCAATCACAAAAGCTTAAACTTATGTACCAAGAAAAGGTACTGGCCAATGAACTATATACAATGCCTGGGAGGCTGAGGAAGCCACCATCACTGAAAAACCTACATCCAGGTCCAGCTCTAATTGTTGGGCTAACTCAACGCTCATAAAATTACCCGTGGCTCCAGTATCCACCAAAGCCTCAAAGAAGACGTGGTTAGATCTGATACTAATCTTAATAGATAATAAGAAATAAGCAAAGTTT
The DNA here is from genome assembly GCA_022478985.1 of Massospora cicadina. Lineage (NCBI taxonomy): Eukaryota > Fungi > Entomophthoromycota > Entomophthoromycetes > Entomophthorales > Entomophthoraceae > Massospora > Massospora cicadina. Next base: position 90,347 of record JAKSZP010002909.1, on the reverse strand, counting down.
TGTTCATTGGTAGATTCAGTCATTTCTGTTGCAACTGAAGAAATGGCAGGTAAATTGGGGGGAAGAACGGGGACTTTTTCAGGAGTAAAGTTGGGAAGAGCAAGGGCTTGGCGCCAGCTTCTTCCATCTTGGGATTTTACTGATTCATTAATAGGTGAACCATGATAACCCAACTCTGACGCAGGGGTAGTGACGGGCTCTGAGGATAGGACTAATACTTGATCAATGGTAAGATTTGCATACGCGTCACAAATAGGTAGTCCTATCATAAAATTTCCCCTTGATAGTGGGAAGTATGACGAGGGGAGGCGTTAATAGTGGTCGCAGCATCACATATCTGATCCACCGTCCCTTTAGAGGTGGACTAAACCTTTTGATGTGCAGAGAATGAATCCGACCCTGATATAAAGATTGATTGGAGCATGTCATTAGAGAGCTCCAGTGCAGGAGCCTGTTTGCAGAAGGTAGAGATTAAAGAAACCAATCTGGGAGCTTCATCCATATCAGAAAGCAATTGTAATAAACAGTCTGAGCGCAACACAGGGAGTTATAAAGCAGTCGATATGATGGCAATCAGCAAGGTGGGATCCCCGCTTATGAAGTAGAAAGCAGAAGACCTTGTACCCACCGATGGGCATCCTCTTCTACCGTGTCCAAAAGAGTGACCCCTTGTTGGGCATGGGATAGCGCAGCGGCATTGTTAAGGGAAATAACAGAACGCATTTGCACCTCAGCAAGGGCTTCAAGAACCTAATTAGCAATATCTCAGGAAGAGACACTCGAATTTCCTTCTTGAATATTAGGTGGGGGAGAGGTAGTAATCCACAAGGCTTTTCCGGCCTGAAGAAGTTTCTCCAAGGTATATCAAATACTATCTGCAACATTGGAAGTGACCAGATGAACAACAAAAAGCAGACTACTGACTGCACGTTCATTTGGTAAAGAGTACCACTGCGGCGCCCACCTTAAAGAGAAGGGCGGAAATGGAAGAAACAATGGTTGGTCGATTATGTCATGAAAATGGAAGAAGAAATTTAGACTGGCCTGCCAGTTGGGATGTGTGAGCACCCAAAAAGAAAGCCAAAATGCTAGGGGCATTGCCACTTGTACGAATTTGTATGGAGCTGCAAATTGGGAAATGATAACTCATTGGTGTAGAACAATTGTGAGAAGAAACCCAAAAACGAACCAAATGGAAACAACCCCAGACACTGGGGTCTCGCTGCAGGGGATTGTACCACTGGGATAATTTCTACAAGATTGCCAGTGGGTGGGTTCAATACAACTGAGGAGACAAGTGGGTGGATCCTTGCTTGGAAATGGTGAATGTAAGGCCAAAAGATCCCAGTATATTGATGGCAGATAGTTGCAATGAGGGGTTAAGTTGCCAGAAGTGCCTTTCACGTTAATCCAGTTGATGATGGTGAGAGTTATTGAAATCATTAAAATTGGTAATGTCCAGCCAGTGTAGGGAACAACAGGCCACCAGGGTAATGCCAACAGGACCTTGGCAAGAAGGATATCAATAAAGTAAAAATTTGATAGTTGTGGCAGAAATTTATTTAAAGGAAAATAGAAAATCGACCAACAATTTATCAGTGTAATGCAACTAATAATAGTGTTTGATTGATGTGGGTACAAGCAGGGATTGGGTCCCTCAAATTCGACCTAACCTGGCGAATTTTTTGGGGAAGGGGGAAGATAATCTTAATGGAAACTGACGTTTAAGGATTCAGAGGCAGGCCAAGTCACTGTCAGTCCAATCTCAAACGCCTGAACTGAGGACCAACTGCATTTCCATCATTTGGCACGACAGCATCTGGCCTAAAGAGCAACGGAAATTCCTCAGGTTACCCCACGTAGGGGCTGTCCCAATTGGTTGAAAAAAATTCAGGATGCCTAACCCGCCCATGCCCGGTTGCTGAGCCATTATTTCAGTCAAATGAGTTACATTGGCCTCAACGTCCACTTTTCTGGAATGGGTTTTGAACTATCATCAATGATTTCTGATGATACCATCCACATGTTGGGGATAATCCTCAAAAATTTTGAGAGGGGTTAATGTCAGCAATTGACTGCTGGCTGATTCAAAACCATCAGCGATTCCAGCCAATAAATCATTTTTTAACCCTTTTTGACTATGTGGTCTCTTATTGTTGGGCTTGATTACCATCAGTTTAGGACCCTTTGACTTTGATTCAGTAATCTCAGCGCAGATTTCCTTAATTCAGCGGACAAGTCTGGACAAGGTGAGCATGGGTACTGGGGAGGAATCCAAAGAGGGAGGGCTGTTACCCAGTGCTCGTCTACCATGTGGGTGAGGTCACCCTGGGTGATTAGGGGTACAGCCACCCTCTTCGGACCCTTTTTATTTAGAAACAGGAAGTCGCCTGATCCACACATGGGGGATGTTCCCCTGGACTTACAATACTCTAGCTGATGGGACATAAGAGATTACTTGGTACCCTTTTTAAATAAGAAATATACTTGTCATGCGACATAGTCAGCCTCAACTATTGACTGTTGGGCTTCTTGGCATAGCACCATCAAGCTTAAAGTCAGAAGTCCTATGGGCTGCTTATCACTACAGGTACTCACCTGATGCTTAATGATACATGAAAATAATTTGTTGCACCATGGAAGATAACCCAATTGATAGTGTCACCTGCTGGGTGCACAATGAAAAATGGTAAAGAAGATGATTTAATAGGAAGTTCACCCATCATCTCATTTTAAGAAGTTTGTTAAAATCCTATGGAGATTCCCGGATCTTGTCATCTTACTCTGACTTCCAATGAAGGAGCTAAAGAGTTATTTTGTCGAGATATTGAATCAGGAGAAAGAGGAAACCACAAAAGGGCATCTGACATTGACTGGTCTCTATTGAATTTTTATGAATCCAATTCTCTCTCAGAGAGTTATGGATCAAGTATGAATCTCTCGCACTATATTCTGATATTTGTACACTCTGCGCTTTAATATATCATACATCTTTAAGAGTCCATAATGAGGAGCTCCACTATCATATTAATACTCAAGGGGCTTTATGGATGGCCTATGAGAAGGTATACTATTTAGCATCACAAAATATAGGAGACGTTCGCCATTTGTTCAAAGCAAACTTTTCTTACATTATATAATTCCTTAATCAAATGTGGACTATTAGTTCTAGTGTTATCAAGTATGTGGAGGAAGTAGTGAAGCTCCTTTGAAAAGACATCTCAGAATCAAACAAAAATTATAAGCAATTACTTGACTCCTTTTCAGAAGAGCTCTGACAACAAGATAGCAAAGCTCATGATGAAATGGCAGCTCAAGATTCCACTAGCCGTCACCAGGAGAAAGAGCATATCTCCGTCCTTGAGGCCTTGCTAGAGCAAGACCTATGAAGAATTGATGATCTGGAGGTCCATTAGATCTCTTATAATTCATCAGCGTCACAAAATATAATTTCTCAAGTAGCTCAGGTCTAACAGAATCTATTGAACTTTGTGACTCAGTCATATACTCTTTCCATTACTGAGTGACCCAACAAATTTGATAGCAACTTGAGAGGCAAATCCCCCATTTTAGAAGACTTTACCAAGTCTATTGTCGCCTCAACAAAGCTGAGAAACTCTGGAATAGTCTCACAGAAGAGTTGAAAGCCAAGTTGGGACCATCTAGTACTAAAAAAAAGAGTTGAAAGCCAAGACCAACAAATATCCTCAGAACACCAATTGCAAGGGTATGAAGGAGGACTTGAACCGGCACATTAATGTATTTAAGGATGAGAACAAGCTTTTGTAAACATACCGCCCATATACTCACTAACAAATTTATAATCTGGACATCCGCATTAAGGACTTTGAGAACAATAAAGTCATTATTAAAAAAGAATCATTTTTCTGGTTTTTACGCCAGGACTTACCCTAAAGGATATGGAGAAACATCACAATACTCTACAGGACCAAATACAGTAATAAAACGTCAAGTTGAACAGAGCGATTTAAAACTTGTAATTACCAAGTACAAAACTCCTGGAGTAAATACCATACTGGATTTAAAGACTCTTCCTTTAAGCATACGTTTAATAACAAGTTTACACCTGGTGAAGGTGGTATCATATTTTTACTCTACATCTATTTATCTGTGATGGAAGGTGTGACCAAAAACCAAAAAGGAAATACATTTATATTTTATTTAGGATGTATGGCTCAAGAGGTTATGGCACCTCATATGGACGACCTGCATACCTGGAGAGAAGTAAAGGAGGCGCTCAATAAAGAATTTGGGTCAAAGCAGAGCCTGATTATGAAGAAACAGGCCTTCATGAGAATAGCGCTATGCCAAAATTAAACCTTGATAAAGTCGCCTACCACTTTTATACAGAGCAGCAAACGCTGTTAATCTTGAAGATGCTTATTATGAACGATGCTGTAGCCACCATTGTTCCTGGTTTACATAAAACCCTGACCTAGCCATGCATGTCACATCCGTCAAACAAAGCTTCAACTCTGTCTTGGACATTAAGGAAGCACTTCTCAGTGTAGTTGACATACGCAAGAAAGAAACCTCATGAAAGGCTATAAAAAAATTCAGAGTGTATACCATGGAGGAAGTAAAGCCTAAGAAGAAGAAAAATCAGAGATTCATCTACTGTAAGAAGAACAATAATACTAAGAATACGTGTTTCAAAAAGAACCTTTACCATGTTGAGCAGGGAAAACGAAGGTCAGCTTAGGGTCAGGTATATTTAAAGCTGACCAACCCAAACTACCTGAAATCAAAAAACAACTGACTACTCATTTCGTGTGAATTATTAATGGATCCAATGATAACACTGAAAGGGGTCACGAGGACACAAGTTATCACATTCTATTTCACCCACTGAGCTTTCCATTCAGACCACATGAATGCTGAGAACATTGACGATGCATAGGTTCCTGCTAGCAATTTACTCAATCAACTTACTGGGCGCCTCAGATAATAATACAGCCAGCGATACTGATCAGAACCTTGCCCTCTTAATCTGACCCATCTAGAGCGAGTACAATCTACTGGAGATAAAAAAGTATCTTAAGACTGCCCAAAAAGCTCAATGCAACGTTCCGCCTCAAGGAGGAGTTAGCCCTTCCACTTATTTTTAGGAGGAACCATTACCAAGGTGGAAGTGGTAATTCATAAAGTCTAAGTTATGGATATATTGGATATGGGATCACCCATTAATGTTGTTTCATCATGAATCAAGATTATCAAGTTTGCCCCAGACCTTGAATATACTCAAGAGATTAGTACCGCTGGTCAAATAACACCAAGGCGATATATGAATACTCATTTCTGCCAATCCAAGTTTGCAAATTAGTTTTCTAGCCCCTGAAGTTGACTTAGACAACAGCTTATATGATATACTCATTAAACGCAGTTTATGATTTAATATAATAGGAATTACAAACTGAAAGAAGGATGCTTTTCACTCTTCAACCTTGAAGATCCCATTGTACTGGTCTAAAATCCTCTAGATAAAAGGATTACTCTTTTCTGATTAGTACACTGTTTCCAATTTACCTTTGCAATAATATAACTCTTGAAGAAAAATGAAAAAGCTAAACTGATTCAGTAGATGCACCAGAGGGCATACCATTTTTATGCAACTGAGGAGGTGAAATTATCCAAAAGAACAAAGAGTGGTTTTCACCAATATAACCCAGAGTATACCCCTGAACTTCTTGCTACACATTACTAGCGTTGATGTAAGTAGGTTTGAACCATGACTCAAGACATGATCCCTTTATCCGGCTTATTAGTGGCCTATTGAGCTATTACTTGGTAATTTAACCAACAAAAATGTCTTAGTCAAGAAGCATCAAGGAATTAAAAAAGCCAATTACTTATCATTGATGAAATTGTCATGGTAGATCTCATTGGTACTCACCTTGATTTTGACCTACCCACTGACATTTTTAATTTGCGCTAACCCTCAGGTCCAGATATAAGATAAATTAGATCAGGAGAAATCTTGAGAAAGTTCACCATTTACTCAAAGTCTATCAAGATGTTTTATCCACATCAGATGTCATCTATGGTCACATGAAATACTGGACACATAGTATTGACATAGGAGATTTAACCCAAATTGATTGAAACCATATAGTAAGTCAAAGATAATAGAGCAATACATGAAGACCAAGATCAAACAATTTTTAGATGCCAGATTTATTGTTCCCTCCAAGAGTCTATGGTAATCTCCACTGTTACTTATAATAAAGAAGAAAATGGACACAGAAAAGTGATAGATTACAGAAAGCTAAACAGCCTCACTAAGAAGGATAGCTATCTGATTCCAAGGATTGATGATGCCCTGGTTTGCCTCACCGGCTCAAGTTTCTTCTCTACAATAAACATACCAGTGGTTATTGGCAGATGGATCTTTTGACTGAAGACCATGAAAAGTGAGCTTTGATTTGCATTGAAGGACTATTCCAACCAAACCGGCTCCCTCAGGGTTTATGCAAAGCTCCCACCTCATTCCAACAGGCGATAAATCAATTATGCAAGATCTTAAGCTCAGCTGTGTGATCGTTTGCTTAGATGACATAACGGTGTCTCCAAAACCTCCCCTGATCATCCAGACCGCCCAAGTCAGAGCTTTAATGAATGAGGGAGGATCATCTTAAACTAAAACCTGCAAAGTGTACTTTTTTAACAGGACTTAGAACTGCTAGGACATGCCATATTATAGGAAGGAATTCAACCTTTTACAATAAGGTTGAAGCAATCTCCAAGGTTCCCGAGCTGAAGAGCCTTTGATACATACAAATAGTCTTAAAAATTATTGGATACTACCATCAATTTATTCTTAACTTCGCGCAAATTGAGGAACTTTTTCCCAATTGCTTGCCAAAACCCCATTTGTATAGGAGTAGAGCAACGAACTGCTTTTGAATTATGGAGAGTTCATTAAAACGATGACTGATCTTACAACATATGGACTATGGGAAGCCATTAAACCTGTTTACTGACGCCTCTAACATAGCCATAGGCATCATCCTTTCACAACAAGATGAGAACAGCATTGACCACCTGGTGTCATATTATAGCTAAACGCTTTTTAAAGCCAAGAGAAATTGAATAGCCACAGAGAAAGCATGCTAAGCTTTTCTCCAGGTAGTGAAACATTTCCAGCCCTTCTGTATGGTATGAAATTTACAGGTATGACAGACCACGGTTCTCTAAACATGGATGCAAACATAAAAGAGCTGACAAGAAGACTATTCAGATGGGCTCTCAAGCTTCAGCACTATGATATGAACTCATCCACTGAGCTGGAACAAAACACATGAATGTAGGTGGACTGACTAAACTGACCATACTATATTTAAACAATAGCAAAGCTGAATGGTTACACGACCTACTAATCAATCCAGACTCTTTAGAGGACGAAGATGGACCAGTTAATAAGATGCTCAAGCAACATGCTTGATATATGAAGGCTATCAGCGGATTACACAACAAGAAAGTCTGAATCAACTGTCTATCTTTCTTGTGACTTTCAGAATGGGTAAAAATTATAATGGAAGCCCACAATACCATAGGATATGGAGGTTCTAGGAAAACTTACAAATGGATCATAGATTACCACTATTGGGAAAGAATACTGAAATCTATAGTGGAAAACTTTTATGCTTGCACCACATGTAAAAAGCAGACGCCACATAAGGCTAAGTATAAGTATCAGCCCATGAAACTCAGCGGCCGTTCCACACTATTAGTTTAGACGTCATAGGTCCACTACCTGAATCCACAGGAGGAAGTCGATACATCCTAGTAGAACTGATCATTCACGAAGTGGATCAAAGAAATTAACGTTCACATGCATACTGCTAAAGCTACTGCTAAATTTTTATATCAGAAAATATTTACTAGGCACAGCTGCGCTCAGGTTCTACTATGAAATAATGGGAGGAACTTTACATCAAGAGTTGTGAGGACCATAGCCATAAGCATGGGAATTTAACAACTATTCTCAGCGCCTTACAATCCATCAACCAAAAGAAATGTAAAAAGAGCAAATGGAACGTTTGTTTCACTATTATAAAAGATGGCCACTACCAATCTATTACACTAGGATCAATACTTCCCAATTGCATTTATGATTTATCAGGTAAGCTTTCATCAAATTATCAAAAATCTCCCTTAAAGGCTTTTTAAAGAAAAAAACCTGGAATACCACCTTTATGTGCTAATGAAGTTACCAGTGATAATACCAAAGTTCCTAAGAAATTGATAAAAAGATTAGCCCAAAAGATTATAGAGCTTGAGTCAAAGGCCTTGACATTCTGGCCAAGAAAGTAACAAGAGAATGTCAAGCAGTAAATGCAGCTTACCAACTTTTACCCGCTTTGGGATTTTAGTCTTATTCCTATACTATCACAATTGAATAGCGCCCAAAGGAGGAAAATCTTATTCCATCTGGATGGGCCATATGCTATCATATACAAACGTGGAGACAAATACTCAATAAGGTCTTTGGAAACTAAAGTAATTATTATTTGCATTAATAGTTGATTATTGAATCAATAATCACCTACCAATAATCATGAAGGAGGTGATGTCAGATATCCTGATTTCAGACATTTTTGAAATATTATTAACCCTTCAACTACCTCAGCCAAATTGAAACATAGATCTGAGAAGGGGGTAAAAGAATTACCCCAGTAGATTATCTAGAGAAGTTGACAGTTGGAGCAGCTCAATTTGACTCTAGGAAAAGTCTGAAAATCCCAATCAAGCCTAGAATCTTAAGATGAAGTCCCACCTCATTTAAATGTGGGTTCATCAGAAGGTCAGGTGACAACGACTTAAGGTGGCACTAGAGGCAGTAAATTAAGACAAAACTGAAAAGGGGTAAGAATCAGTATTTTTAAGCGATCAACCTAAAAGACAAGTTTTCATCTTACTTAAGTATCCAAATCTCAATTTTTCCCTATCAAAATTATGGTAAAAAGGCATTATACCATCCGGCATGCATCACCTGACTAAGAACCTCCTTTTCAGATGTTACCCCCTTTTATTCTTATTTATCCTTTTCCTTTTGGGGTTTATATTGTAAAATGTGATATATAAAAACCCCTATTTTATAATATAAAAAAGATACGTTGTTAATTACATATTTCTCTTTGGTACTTGACTTCAAAAAATCCAAATTGCATATTTACCAATGGACGGATAGTCTAACTGATGGGACATAAGTGGTGACTTGGAACCCTTTTGAATAAAAAATGTACTTGTCATGCGACTTAGTTGACTTTAAGTAATGAGTGTCAGGCTTCTTGGGAATAGCACCATTGGCTTAAAAATGGAAGCCCTACAAGAGTAGGTAATTTATCTGGATTTAATTGTGTTCATAAATTATGAATTTCCATAGACCACCCTTTTATAGTATGAGTTTAAGAGGTCAACTTCATTAGAATTGTTTATAAACAGTTTTTGTTACAATTATCTTTAATTTTATATATATCAATAGCCCATTTTACCCAACATTTTTTGTGGGTACAATTTAACTGATATTAATAATTTATTTGAGGTAAGCTGGTAATTAACAAGTGTTATTTATACCAGTTCTAGTGTGGTAGATGGCCATTGATAAGTATAGGAGTAATTAATCCTATCAAACATCCAAAAAACTACCATTTTCTCAAAACCAATTGAACCTATCGAATCAACCTAAAACCATCAACAGCTTGACAAACCCATATAAACTAATGAATCAACCAATCACTTACTACTTACTGGAGATTAACTTATTAAGTAGCTAAATGACCACCAACCACTTTCCAAACCCATTTACACTACTGAATCAACCAAATACAATTGCTTAGCCATAAAAATATACCATTATATCATTAAAAACATAAAATCTTCACTTCTTACATTTAAAACATTTTATTCTATTAAAAAAAATTAAAAATCCAGTTTTGAGGTGCGCACAGACCTCCTCTCAACCACCTATACTTAAAGTTTAAAGCTCTAAATGCTTTAGTTTTGCTGGCATCGCTCAAACATACATAAACACTTGCTTTTATTATTTTAGACTGTATATTGACCCAAAATGGGTGTCCTAAAATAAGTATCTAAGAAAATGGACAAAACCTTAAGTCATCAGTGGTGCAAGAATTAGCTGAATTAATGATTTCCACTTTATGTTTTTACTACCCCTATCATACTGAAACCAGATAGGGTGGTTATGAAAGTTACTAATACTCTAATTTCTACCTTAGAAAGTGGTTTAACTGAACCTCTACATTGATCACAATATTTACCTACTGCAATTCTGGATTACCAATTTAGTCACCATCAAATTGTTAAAACGTCCCCTTTCAAGCTTTGTATGAAAGGAATCCCCAATTGCCCTCTAAATTACAATATATGCTAGACCATGCCTTGACCAAATTACTGAAGTTACCATAAAACTGAAGACTAATGAAATTTTTGGCTACAAACTCTAGCCTCAGATGATCTGTCTATTGCTGTCTCTAGAGAAAAAAATTAGTTCATTAAAACTCATCCCACTACATACCTTCTAACTAGGTAATATAGCCCTTTTTTACCATCACTGGCCAGGTGGAAGAGACAATAAATTAGCTTCAAATTGGTCAGGGCCTTACAAGGGCATTTATAAGTGGGTAAATGAGAATTTACTGTTAAAGTTACCCAGTGAGCTGTGGTGAATGGGAGTATGTCCATTATTACAGCTCTTTAACCCTCTATGCCAAGATCTAGGAGGGGGCGTAGTTAGATTTACAACTTAATCTAAAAAAATGATTGCATCTGATGTTAGGGTTTAAACTTATTATAAAAAAGTTGATTACCTCTGGATCAAATTGGGTGAGGATCTTGTTTAAAAGTCCCTGGAGATTATATCAGAAAGATTTTTACTTCAGCGCCTATAAATATAACTCCCTTTATTAATATGTATATTATTACAGTTCATACATTTATTTTTGGTTGTTGCTAATATTTGCCAACAATCAAGGATATTCAAACATTAAGGACATTTTTACCCTAAATTAATTTTTAAAATCTGTGCAGTGGCGTCAGTTTATAACTTCTAGATTATCTATACACCAAACACAAGGTAATGTTTGAGGACAGTAGCCTTTCCCAAAACTATTAGAAGAGACCTTATTTATAATAATAGGGTTTTTGTTATACAACTAATAGATCACGTTGTAGTATCTAGTACTGCCAGTGGCTCAAAGGCTCGCTCAATTAAAATTTTAATCAGCTTTTACAGCTTCTCAGTGAAAAGGATCCCTTTGCAATTGGCAATCCTCTTAAGATATTCTCTCTTTCAGAGTTCTCATTGGTGGCATCCATGAGTACTAAGCATCAATTCAAAATGGTAGACTAAAATTATTATATCTTAATTGGGCCAAGTAATAAAAAGGATAGTTATCAGAGCATTTCCATAAAGAGATGTGGTACACCAGACGTAATCAAATTACTTATGGATGGCCATAATAAATATAAGGACCCTATTACCAATGTTTTGCACCAGAATGGGGCAATGTACAATAGTACGCCTAAATAACTATAGGTGGCGATAAAAATAATTGAGGCCATGGAATTGGTAGCTGATAATTTAAGGAACAATAAATTTGTAAACAGGGATTAAAGATTTGACTAATAGAAAATTAATCTGGTAGGCAACTACATATAAAAGCAGGGCCCGCAGCCAAAATAATTACTATTCCCCATCTAATCTGCTATCTAATTATTAGTTAAGATATGATAATTAAATATATAAAAATAACATATTCAGATGGTTGGTCAAATCATTTACAACATTTATTCTACTTGACTAAACATCAGGTAGTAAAGATGTATGGGGGTCAACTAACGTATTGAGAACTTGAAACCATTAGCTCAGAACTCTGCAGATATTTCTTTAAAAACTTAACAAGCATTCAGTTGATAAGGTGACCCTAAACAGGATTTTTGTAAGCAGGTTTATCAGACAATCAACATGCCAAAGAAAGGCTGGGCTTCCATTGGGGGTACTCCAATACCCACAAAAGAATCCATAGTCTGCAAGGCATCACCATTCTGATGATACACAAATAAGAATCACATTGAGACAAGTGTGGAAAGTACTGGTCTATGAATATTATTCCTGCTCCAACCAGTAAGAGATCGCTGGCAGTAATCTTCACGCAAAATATGGGGTTCAAACTGCTAGGGCCAGCGGAGGGAATTGTTCTGACCATTGGTGGCTTCCCTTTGGGTGGGATTTGACTCAATTGAGTACACACCTGATAACATGTGGTGACAAGGGTCTCATCAGGTCCAATCCCAATCATTTCACTTTGGGTAGAATCTGCTTAATCTTTGCTTCTGTTTCCTTCATGATCAGGGCAAATTGGTTTAAGTAATAAATCAATCAGCCTCTTTGAATTACTTAAAGGCCATACTACTGATGCTTTTAAGTGTGTATCTAATACTGAGGAGTGACAATCATTTCGTTGGGTTTAATCCCAGCAGAGTATCCTTGAGATATGACTGCTAAATTGTCATTTCCACTTACCTCATAGATCAGACAGATTAAGTTAGGCATATGGTCTTTTCTGTTTGCTTTTAGATTCTTGATAGTTGTTTTTCTGGATTGGGTATCTTAAAAAGTCGTAGGATGCAACTCATGAGGGTTTGCATGCTGTGAGAAGCAATAGCTGAGATAACCAATGTGATGGCCACCATTATTACTTATAAAAATGAGTTTGGACCCTCCATCACTTGGGATAGTTCCTTGAGGATCTCCAGACTAGTTGTAATTATAAATCTTCAAAAACACTTGGCGAAATTAAGGCTTAATAAGGATAGTACAAAATAACCCAGCATTCTACCATCAGCAGAGCACTGGGTTTTTATAAATTAAGGGAATTGAGAGGTGGGTTATTTGGAACATTTCAAACTAATGGGCGCATAAATCTCTCTAAACCCCTAGGACTTTTTGTGTCATATCTTGGATTGCACAATTGTGAATGTTTTGATTTGTGGTTCTTGTGCTAAATCTTTTGCTTCCATCAGGGTTCCCTCATGCCAGCGTATCTTACAATTTTCCTTTTTTTCATTTGGAGAGACCATTGCAGAATGATTTTGGGGATGACATTACTGTCAAGACTTTGGTCTTGATCAACATAATTTTGATTATATTTCATCGCAGATTGCTACGATTTTCCTGACATAGGCTTCAGTGAATTGGATTTTATGGCAAAATTATCCCTTCCATTCTTCACATTGTCGTAAAATTGAGTTGAGGGGCCTTGGCAAAAACCCACTTCTCGTCAAAGATGTGCCCTAAATCCGCCAATTTTTCTAATGGAAGGGCACAGGTACAAAAGCCCTTCTTTGATTGAAATATGTGAATCAACTAATTAGATCTTATGAAGGCAGTCAGGATCCTTACATGGTAAAAGCAACCATCTGGATACCATATTTTTTATATCTTTAAATTCATAATGTAACTCATAATTAGATAGTGAGTTTAATTTTTATAGTTGTTACTACGCCAGCGCAGCCTCAGCTTTTATATTTAGTAAGTTAAAGTATTAACTTATTATTAAGCAGATCCCTAAAACTCTGAGGACATCTCTCATTTCCTAAAATTATTGGCTTCTGACGCAGTGGCCTCACTATTTATATCGCCTCAAACTTCATTTGAGAGTGCTATCATATGCTACCCTAGTGCTGGCATAAAACCATTGGTAATAGGATCTTATGTTTATCATGGCAGTAAGATGATAAATTCACTGTATCTGAAATATTAGATCATTATATGAAAATGCCTCAACTATAGTTAATTGCTTTTTTTCCAATTTGGATATTACAAATTTATTCTGCCAATTCAAAAGTGCTGCTTAGTAACCATGAAAAGCACCAATGAGAAATCTAGTAAAGTAGGAATATCTGAAAAGGATTATCAATAGAAAGATGCTCTTTATCTGGAGAAGCTGAGAGAGCCAATCTAGAAAGAATACCACTAGCAAGCTCTGGACCACTGGCAGTATCTGATACTACTGTGCGCTTTTTTGTTTTCTTTAGATAATAACCCTATTTCCAAATATTTGATTTTCTATAAGGTTTTGGTCAAGGATTTTTCCTCACACATCACCTTGTAAATGGAGTATGTTTACCCTGTGCCATGAAAATACAATGACATTGCTCAATCTTCATATGTGGTTCTCACTACAGGGGGCTTACCTTGTCCTCCTGAGTCAATTAATAATATGAAATTTTGACACCATAGTAACCAACTCCTTCACCACGGAGGTAGTGGACCCTCTGAAGCTGTAGTGGCTGCCCTTAAGGCACTGCCAAATTGTGGTGCCAAATTTCATCAAGTATGAGCGGATTTCAAACTCACATTGGTCTGTTCTCTGATATTATACTACGTCACAATTGACAAGTAAAAGATTTAGCAAAAGAATAAATAGAGCAGTTCACTCTGTGTAATTTATATCAGGAGCTTGACTCCTTACGTGAAGATCTTATAACTTAGAGACAAACTAAATAGTCACTGGTGAGTGAAAACAGCGCCATGAAAGCATATTTTCTGGCCATTAATCAATTGATGGTTATTATGGAAATTATGTTGCAGGTGGAATGCCGCCATTTTTTCTGAAATTTTAACCAATTCAAGTTGGAAATTCAGCAAGATAATAGCCAGTGCAGACAGGGTCCAGTTGTTCTGGAACCCTTTTTAAAAGAACAAGCTAGTGATTCATCCATTCTAATTGTAGATGATCCAGTCACTCATCTGATGCAGCTAATCAAAATCATGTCACTCCCCTTCCTTGTAATAGTAACACAGGAAAGTCAGATAGGATCACCAAAGGCCCCACAGCCCTGAGGCCATATAAAAGTTTACAGTAAATCCTTTTAATCTACTAAAGGGTACCAAGAAGACAAATGTGCACAATTTCTTAGATTTATTTGAAATCAGTATGGCTGGACGCCGTGAGACTACTAAGTTGGTAGCATTGATGAACTTGTTTTATTTATTTGAGGCAAGCCGACCAGGGGATGGACATTACCAAAACTAAAATTATACTAAAAAAATGTAACTATTTGGTTCAAAAAAACGCTCTAATGAGCGGATTGAGTGAAATTCTTAAAAAACTGACCAACCAGGTGGGCAGCGGAAGCCACTTATCCCTCCATGGTGGAAGGGGAGGGGGGGTCAGGGAGCTCGTCTTTGGCAGCCTCTTCAGCAGCAGCTTCTTCCTCCCATAGTAAAGTGCATGTCACGGCCATCAGTAATGGCGTTGGGGCATCTGCGGTATGTGGTTCGATATCTCTAATAATTGAAATTTCATGGAAATTGCCAGCTAGGTAAATGACACTGAGATATTTGGTTAAAGCTTTTTCAGCTTTAATTTGGGAATCTGGGAGTTGAACGAACGTGGCAATGTTTGTTCAGGTTATTTTTGCTTTTTGGATTCCGTGCTATAGTTGCCACGTTCTGGATAGCATCATTTGCATTTTTGTAATACTTGTTCAATATTTTGCTTTTTGAATTAAGGTTGTGGGGATAACAAGAGGTGGAATTCCTCCTTTGAGTATCGCTACTGATTTATTGACAGCTTTATGCAGGGGAAGACAATCTGGTGTTGCAGCTGCTTTGACTGCAAGCTGGTGATCACTGCGGAACAATTCAGCATTTGGCTGAGGGGTATAAAGTCGAGGAGGGTATTTGGCGTCCCATTCTGCATTAACAAACCACTCTATTTGCAGAGATGGTTCTTCAATGAACTTACCTGATTCGTCAATTTCAGCCAATAATTCCCATGGGATTTTGGTTGAATTGGATTGAGGAATCAGCGTATGGTTGAGGATTGTTTTGTTTAGTTTGAGGAATCATGGGATCAAACTGGGATCAAATCAGATGCTCGATTGGAGGAATTATTTGTGGCTTGGGGTGAGGAGGAGGCTGATTGGTGGCTGCAAGTGCAACTGCAGCTTCTGGTTTGGGGGTGGGGGAGGTAGGATTGTGCCCCATGCCTGAGATTGTACAGGGTGGGCAGCGGATTGGAGGTTGGTGGATGAGTCATCCAATCTGTCTGAAGTGGTTGAGTAGGGGCACTTGTGTTTCAAGTGGTCTAACTCAAAATATGATGGATAGATCGTCCGCCCGCCCTCAACGCAGGCCCAAAACAGATGGTCAGGCGCTGAGGGAATAATGGTGCGCGGCGGAATTGCCACCACAATTTTATTAAATTCAGGCCTTATCATGGCATATGCCTAAGGCCCAGCAAGTTGTGTGACCCCATTTGGGACCACAAATTGTAAGATGGGGTTGGAGTCATAGGCTGCCAAACCGTCCATCAGCTCCTGGTGGAGCACTTCAGGGGGAGGTGGGTGGGCAGGCCAGCAAACTAGACCATCAAAGTGGTGTCCGCTGGGAGCCAAGTCTGAGTTGTGGGGAGAAGGGTGCCCTGGAATACCAGGGGCACAGTTGCTGCAGTGGCAGCATCAGCTTTGCAGGTGAAGCCGAGGTTGAAATACCCCTTGTAGGGGTGGAAATCAATAAAGCTGGCGGGTGTCATCACCTCCCGTGCCATTTTGATAAATGGCTTGGATGTGGTATGGGAATAGTTTCCCATATTTGACCCTTAGGCCATAGCACATGTTGCTCTGGGGGAGCACTAGGGGGCAGCGTGGTAACACTTGAGTATGAGCAAGGTGGGCGTCCAGGTCCTTGAGTGGAACAAATTGGCCCATAGGTTTGGAATGACTGGGTGAACCAGTCCTAGCGCGTTTTCCTGCCGGATGGAAAATGGCGGGGGGAGTTTCACCGCTGTCTCATGCTAAGCAGCTGGCAGAGAATCTGAGGACATCAGAGTGAAAATACTATGGGCAAATTCGATTGGTTTATAAATTCTTGTAATTTTGCTTGGAAAGTTATGCTAAGCGGAAAGAGAGTTTAACATTGATGAACTTGTTAGACTCTATAATTCAGGACTTAAATTATGTCAAATTAAAGAAGAATGTATGTCCTATTTTAAAGCTAAGTGTTTTCTTATCAAAGAGTTTGAAGGAACCAAAAGGATGACTACTTGGAAGGTAAAATTCCTAAATATTTTGTTTAATAGAGATAAAACTATTCAAACGCTCTTTGAACGCTTTTATTTGAAAGCACAGATTCTATTTGGGCCTAACGTTATCAATGACTATTACGCCCAGTTTGCTCTACGCCATTCCTGTGGGCTTTAAATAGAATTTTATAAGGTTCTGATACCCATATTGAACGAGGAGAATGATATAACTCGTATGGTGGATTATTGTCAGAAAAACAGCAAGTTATTTTTATATCAGCCTGCTAGCTTAAGTGCTGAAGCACCCAAACGGCAAACCCAAATGCCAGTGTCACTGCTGCTGGTACGATGGTTATAAAACTAGGAAGAAATTCCGCCATTAAGTACCCATGAGCCATAATAATGTGTAGGCACCTAGCAAAATACCAGGTGAATATGGTCATAAACCCTGAGGGCTCTTGGATTATAGGTGGAGAGGGCGGTTTAGTTTTCAACATAAAAATTGGAATTTGGATAAAGGGATATATTGGAAAAATGAATGAATAAAATTGTCCAACAATTGACTCAGTGCAATGCAACTGATTAAATAGTGTTTCGTGGTAGTGGGTCAAAGCAGGTATTAGGTCCCTCAAATTTGACCTAACCAGGCGAATTTTTTGGGAATGGGGTAGATAATCTTAATGGAAACTGACATTGAAGGATTCAGCGGCAGTCTGGGTCACTATCAGTTTGTCCACGAATGCCTGGACTGATACTTGACTGCATTTACATTGGTTGGCGCAATGGTGTTTGTCTCAATGAGCAATAGGAATTCCCCAGGGCCACCCTTGGGGTGGCCCCAATTGGTTGGAAATGGGTTCAAGATGGCCAACCCACCCATTCCAGTTGCTGGGGCATTTTTTTGGCCAAATTAGTGGTGTTGGTAACAACTCTTAATTCTTGGATTAGGGGTTTAGAATTATTGGCAACAATCCCTGATGATTTTAAGGGGATTTGACAATAGCGATCATCTCACTTGAAGGCTAGATGTCATCCACAATTCTGGCCAATAATTCTCTTATGGTTTTTTTTATTAAGTTTCCAATTATTGGGATTTATTCCCGTTGTTTTCAGACCTTTCAACTTTGAATTGGTAATCTCAGCGTAGATTTCCTCAATTTTGCAGACAAGTTTGGCTGAGGTGAGCGTGGGTACCAGGGGAGGAATCTTAAGAGGGAGAGCTGTTACTCAGCATTTGTTTTCCACGTGGGCGAGATCTCCCTAGGTGATGAGGGGTACAGCCTTCCTCTTTGGACCCTTCTTGTTCAGGTATGGGAAAACTTCCCGATATACAAAAATGGGATGTTCCTCTGGACATACAATTATCTCCATCAATGTGCCATCACTTTTGAGGCGCTGAATCAAAATCCACAGAAGCCTCGCAATCCACAATCATGGGACGTCTCTCCAAAGCAAGAATTATCTTGGCCTTCTGGCCCTTGTATTTATTGTTTTGGTCTTACTAAGATTACTTATTATCTTTGTAAGAACCTGGGGCATTACACCAATCACTGTCCAAAATTAAGTTCTTTTATCTAACCGAAGTAAGGCGGCCAGGGGATGGACAATACTGATATATGTACTGGAATAGGGGGAGGTGAAGTATAGCATGATTTAGGCACCCCAGAGTAGAGGAGCTACCCTGTTGCCAGCTGGTACCGCCAGGTATAGTGGAGTTAAATGCCTTACTCCAAAGGGATTTCCCCTGTTATGGAGCAGGTGTGGAGGAAGGGGTCCATATGCAGAAACCAGATTGGGAAACATGATTCAACAAGTTGTTGTTGCTTTGGCTTCATATATCCATATAGCCAGGATTGAAATTGTTCCAGTAAGTTTAGGTGTAATCTGGTGATTGTCCCACGGATGGTGGGCATGTTTCCCTTGAAGGCATCTAGTGCTATGGTGTGGATTGTCCACATTGCAATGGCGACTATCAGGGAGCGGAGTGTGGGTGGTAATAGGGATTCAAGTTAGTGTGAATTTTCTTGAGATTGACAGCTCCTAGTCATTTTGGGCTCTAAACAGACGCGCAACTTCCCGCTATATGGTCTAGAGGGTGGCATGCTTTAAGGCAATGGTGCAGGGTGCAGTCCCCTCCACATACTGCGCACGTTTCATGAAGAGATTTGGAGAGATCTGTTGTTTTGTAGATTCTTCTGAGGCAACGCCATGTGTTAGCTCTTACCTTGGCTGGAGAAGTGGAAGATGCGTTAGCCTACATTTTGCCTTATATGTTGTGAGATCGTATAGGATGTCTAAAGCATCTAGATAGTCAATTCTTGTGATGAATAGGGTCACGTCATGTGTGTCCCTCTGGAGGTGGTACTCAGGTTTCCTTAGCGTGAAGTGAGCTCTGGGCCTTCCCCTTCCCTGAGTAGTGCCTGTGAGAGTGACGGTCCATCCCATGTGCCAAATGGTGCGGAGGAGGAATTTAAAGTGAGGAGGGTTCCATGTGGGCCTGCTGCATTTGGGCAGTTTGCAAGGTATGTGAGCAGGCTGGATGGGATGTGTGGGTTGGATAGTTTGAGCGTCTGTGAAAAGTTGGCGCTCGCCAATCTAGACTGGTGTTGTTGTGGGAGGTCTGGGCTAGGACTTCTTTTATCCAGGTGCCCAATAAACAGTTGGCATGGACCTCAAAGTCTATTTGGCTCATACCTCCTCTGGAGCATGGGCCAAAAAAGTGTTTCCATCTGTACAGGTGGCTGGGTCCCAGGCCACAGCCATCCGTGGATAAGTGTGCGAATTGAGGATATGAATATAGGTGAGAAGGAGAATGCGTGGTCATGGACCTACAGCGTAGAGAGGATGGTGAGTTGGTGACTGTTACTTGCCCTGTTAGTCCTGGGGATCTTCCCTTTAGGGAGGCGACGCAGTTGGACACTCGCTGTAGTACATCTTTCCCAATTGTCTCATTGGCATACCCCCCTGTTTCCAGCCATATCCCAAGGTGGCAGACAGGGTTGGTTGTAGGAGGTGATGCGAAGGTTATGATGAGTGGGTTTTTCCTTCATGGGGACTGTGAGGTTTAGGTGTTGTGGCCCAGTTGTTAGTGTGCTTGCCTAGGAGGATTATTTCTGTTTTCCTTTTGTTGAGCGACGCGTTGCTCACAATGGAATATTCCTCTAGGGTGCGTTCCATCTGTCAGGCATCATTGTTGTTAGCTATACCTGTCACGCAGTCATTTACAAATGCTAATATCTTGACTGTTGGCTAGCCTTGTGCGGTTATGCCCATGAGGCATGAGTCAGCAATGCGAAGGAGTGGGTCAAAACTGAAGTTATACAGCAGTGGGCTTAGGGGGTCCCCTTTGAGCCCTCTGTGCGGTGTGATCTTGTTAGTTAGAAGGCCAGGGCCGCATACAGCCATGGATGAGGATTCTGTAAGGAGCATCGCCCAGTTTATGAATCTGGGTGGGAGTTTAAAGGCGCTTAGGCATTCCTTAAGGTACGGCCAGCTAACGCGGTCATAAGCTTCACCTGGTCTAGGAATACCAGGGCTCTAGTTGCTTTGGACTGACATATGTTTTTCGATGGAGTGTATATTGGTCCAGATTGAGCGCCCTGGTATGAACCCAAAATTATTGGGTGACAGGACTTTGGAGGCTATTGTGCCTAATCTGGTTGCTAAAATTTTTGTAAGTAGTTTTGTATCAGTGTTATAAAGTGCAATTGGGCGCCAGTTGGCCAGGTCCAGTTTTTCACCCTTTCTTAAACAGGGCTATGACATAGGAGTCCTGGCCACCAGGTAGGAGGCGTATCTCCAGCAGGTACTGGTTCATTGATGCCAAGATGAGGGGGGCGATTTGCTTAAAGTATTTTTTGTAGAATTTGTAGTGTATCCCATCTGGCCCTGGGCATTTCCTACATGGTTCACCGCGGCCTGTGTCCCAGAGCTCCTCCTGTGTGATTAGATTTAGGAGGTTATAGTCTGGTGGTATGCTTTGTTTATGGTGGTGTTTAAGATCTTTAGTTTTTGGGAGTCAGTTTGGGTGTCACAGTATAGTTTGGTGTAGTAATGGTGTACTTCCGCCTTGACCTCCGCTGGGTCAGTTGCCACGGTGCTGTTATCTTTGTGGACCTGCGTGCATGAGGGCTGGTTGCTGTGGGAGTGAAATTGGTGGATGAAGTACATCAGGCAGGTTTTACCTTCTTTTATGAACTTACCTTTTCTCGATACTATGATTCTGTACTGGTGTTTGAAGATGAAGGCTTTTAGGCGGGCGGATATTTGCACCCATTTGCGCCCCTCAGTTGGAGCTATATCCAGACTTTGATGTGTTGAGCTTGAGGTGGCCCAGTTCCACCAAAGTGCGCCTGATTGAGGCATGTTGGTGGTGTACTTACATGATGCGAGATGGCGATTTTTATTTATTAGTTCAGCTTTGAAATTTTCCCAAGTTTTGTCAGGATCCAATAAAAATGGGGTTACAAATTCTCAGTTTGTGGCCTCATGTTCGACCCAGTCAGATATTTTGGGCAATATTATGTTTTCTGGGTGTAGCTTCCTCCAGGTTAATGCCTGTGTGTGAGTTCAGGTTGGAGAGAGCTGCACCATAATTAGTTGATGGTCAGAGAAATTGATCTTTTTTGTTGAGAAGTTGGAGATTTTTGAATGTTGGGTTTTTGGGTGAGGATGTAGTCGATGCAACTCATTGAGATGAGTTTTCCCTCAAGTATGTTGGGGCAGGTCCTGTGGGGAAGGAGTGGTGACCTGGGGGAGAGTGTCATACAGGCCAAGAGATTCATTCATTGAACAGAATTTAATGTGCCCTTTTGGGTATCCACTGGGGTTAAGCCATCAGTCCGTGTTTGGGTTATCCCAGAAGTTGAAGTCGCCCAACAGGATGGTATCTGGTGGGATAGTGAGTGTTGGGATTTTTAAAGGAATTTTTTCCTCTTGACTGCGGTGCATGGTGCATAGATACATGCTAATGAGCCTGTGTCCTCTTAGCTTTCACTCGTTGCTACCAGGATGCTGCTGTGCAGATATGAAGAGGAGTTAGTGATTTTTAATTTTTTGTTATTTCAATGACCACCCCACAGTAGGATGTTTATAATGATAGGGATGGTGAGACCCTGGCTGACCAAGATCCCTCTTCCCCACTGAAGACAATGGGTTTCTTGGATGGCCAAGATGTTTACAGGGAGTTTTCGCAGGAAGTTTAGCTTTTTGGATTGTGATGCTTGAGCCCTGGCTCCCGCGATGTTTAGCATCCCTCTTGCCCCTGAGGTGCCCACTGCGCCTCAGGAGTGGTTGGGAGGGACATCCAGACCTAACCCACCATTCATTGTCTTGAACTTGCTCCGTGTCACTGAGCCAGTCCATTCTGTGTCACTGTCTAATCCCTTACTCTGTGTCAATTCTATGCAGGCTTTGCAGTTTTTAGGGTTCTTGTTAGTTTTTTCCGCTCATGGCTCATGGTGGTTTGGTGCGGTGCACTGTTTGGAGTCATTGGTTTTGTAGTATAAATTTGAATCGGGCCCCACATTTTCACCCATAGTGAAGCTGAATTGTTCTGCCAAGTTTGCTTTATTGACACCACTTGGTGATTCAGTCGAATTGTTGAAAATTTTCAGCTTGGGCATTATGCTCTGATTAGGTGGCTCATTTAATTTCCTACATGTCCTCCTCAGCTTGGGCATTTTGTTCTGATTGGTTGCCCCAGTTGATTTTCTCTAAGTATTCCTGAATTTCACCAGGGTCAATGGAGGAAACAGCAAGTGATTCAGCCTTGGCCGCTGCCTGTTTGCAGGCCTTCTGTACCATTTTGCGTAGTTAGGGTGATACTGTGTCTATGAGGGTGTATTGCACATCCTCTCCCCAGAGGAAGTGTTGGTTGCTGTCAATTATTTTAGCAAAGGTTTCGTCATCTTTGTTCATGGTGTCGTTGCAGAAGTCTGAGGCCAAAATGCCCTCATTCACGGGCCATGCGTATTCCTTGTGCCCCAATGTAGTACAGTGGTAGCAAATAGGTGGTGTGCATTCCGGTATGAGGTGGAAAGCCTTTGTCACTATCCAATCTGGGAGGTGAAACATTGTTGTGCGTGGAATTTTTGTGAGGTCCACGGCCACATAGGGGAATGGGTTGATCATGGAAATTGCGTTTCCTGTGCACAAGTTCAGCATTGGGTGAAACTGCTGTAGTTTGAGTTGCTTAATTTCTCTGTAGCTTTTGAGTCCATTTCAGAGATCCTCCTTGATTACCTTACAGGGAAGGTTGGTAGGGAGCGAGTCAAAGGAGATAAACAAAGTGTTCACTTTGTTCCATCTGGTGCGCACAGTGCACAAATTTTTTGCCTTTGGGGAGGGCAATTTTGACGCAGACTTTTGTGGTGGCGTCTGCATCTTCTTTGGTTTCAAAGCTCATATTAATCCTGCCGTGGTGGATGGTATGAGTGGTAATGTACACAGCATGGGGGAAAAGGAAGTCCTGTGCCTCGCCAACTTTATCCCACAGAGTTGGAGACTTGATCCCTAGGAAAAGTCGGAGCCTGTGCTCTACCTTTATATGGTTGGTCATATTGAATTTCCATGTATAAATTTTGTTAAGTGGTAAACTCTACAAACCTGGACGGTGTCTAAGTTTGTGGTTTCTTGGTGGAATTGGTTCCCAGTCCCCCTCCATGGTGTTTTTTCCCTTCGCGCACCATTTTGTCCATTTCTTGATACAGCTTTCGCCCTTTTTAATTGGGAATTGTTGAAATCGCCCATCTCTCCTGTGTAATTATCAAAATTTTCTGTTTGAATCGAATTGTAGTAACTAATGTTTTATTATGGAAAAGAAATGCCCTGTCCAAATTAAGTTCTGGACCCAAGGTTCAATTAGTGAAACCATTGCATGAAAAAGACTCAGGAAAAGGCAGGGAGGAGTAGAACAGAGATTTTCTACCTCCGCCCCATCTAAAAATATCCAAGTATAAAAAATTCTTTGACTTCACCTTCTGTCTGATAGAAGGCCACAAATGATGTTTCAAATCTGGAGGATCAGCAAGTAGTTGTTGATGCTTCAGTAATTGAAACTAGTCATTCCTGAAAGGAAAACAAAGGCGAGTTGGTACTGAAAATAGTTTTGACGCCTTATTTGCAACAGCTAAAGCAACAAGAGCTTCTAATTGACTCTAATAAGCTACACAAACTGCATGGAGTCCAAGTGGCAATACCTATTAAAAATCTAAAGGAATTAAGCCCTCAATGAGGCGAAAGATTTAATCAATTTGGATCAAGTGGTTACCTTGGAGGTCCACATAATTAACGCTTCAGATGCTTAATTTTACAATTGTACCTACAATGATATTCTGGTAAATTAGCTCAAGGTTAGAGCTATCGTAGAAAGTGGAGCACCAGATGACTCTATGTCTACCAAGCTTATTAAGAGACTAGGCCTTGCGCCTGACCTAAATAGTTACAAAGTATATGTTATGGCGGGACCCAATACCACTATATCTGAAGGAGCCTACAGTGTTTTGCCACTGCGGTTAGATTACTTAGTAATATTGTCTTCTGCCATTGTTTTTGCAAACTACCATTATACTTCACCCTTGGGACCTCTTTTAAAAGACCTTATGGAGTCAAGCTGAATTAAAGATAACACTAAAGATTGTGGCTTAGCTCCTTCACTATTTTATAACTGGAATTATGCGTCAGGGATGTGGCAAGTTACGTTTAGACTTTCCTGCCAGTTTGGATGCTCAAACACCCAAATGGCAAGCCTTAATGCCAGAGGCACTTCTGCTTGTATGGAGTAAAATTGAGTTGGGAGAAATTTCACCAGAGAGCGCCAATAGGTCATAAGTTTAATTAAAAACATTGCAACAAACCAGGGTATCATCGCCTGGGCCCATTGGTTTTGGAGCTGGAAAAAACTGAGTTTGAAATGGGGGTTTGAATTTTGTTATAAGAAAAAATTGAATTTAAGGTATGAAATTTTTTTATTGAAATTAGATATAGAAAATCGACTGTCAATTTTCTCAGTGAGTTATGACTGCTTAAATAGATGATTGATTTGGGGAATAGCTTAGGAAAGCTTAGAATCAGGGGCCCTCAAGATTCGCCTAACCTGAAAAACTTTCAGCAAGGGGGAAAACATTTTATTTAGAACTGAATTCAAAATTGTGGTGCAGGCAAGTCGCTGTCAGTTCATTCACGGATGCCCAAAGTGCCAATTTTCTTTGGTTTTGATGCTTGAGTGATGGTATCTCACCTGGAGGGAAGTGGAAACACCCAAGGCATACCACATAGGGGCGGTCCCATGAGGTCAGGAACGGGTTTGGGACGCGCAACCCACATGCACCTGGTCGCTCCAGCATCTGTTGGATCAAATGAGAACTGTTAGATGGGGTTTCAATACTACTGGGAGGGCTTAAACTTGCGTCAGCATTTTCCAATAGTCCAATGCCATTGGTGAGTTCTTCTGACAGTTTGATATTTGGAGCATTTTTCATAGAATGTACACACCCGTTGGGCTTTGTCCCAATATGTCTGAGGTGGGTTTTGAACCTGCAACAACACTTCCCAATGGCCCAATGTCATTGGTGAGTTTTGCCAAGGATTTGGCACTAGATGCTCTGGTTACCAAAGTTGCACAGCTGTCAGGATTTGTTGCCAAGATTTCACAAATTTTAACTTATAATGACAAAGATTCGCCGCTGTTAATTGTACTTGGCCCCTTTGCCCCTAAGTGGGTACTGATTAATTGTCAACTCACTACAGATTCCCTTGATTTGTCCCATTAATTCTTCAGATGTAAGAACTGGGGTTAGGTGCAGAATCCTTAAAGGGTACGCCATCACCCATTGCTTGTCCACTACATGATTAAGGTCACCCTGGTGACAAGAGGTCCACCAGCCTTCTAGGACCCTTCTTGGGTGGGAAAGGGAACACCCCCAATCCAAACGGAGAGGATGATCCCCCAATCTTACATTACTTTTTCCTTTTGCAAAAGGGGGTGCCACCATTGGGGAATTGAGCGAAGGCCACATCTATAGGCCTTGGGCAGCTTAATAGCTATTAATATAGCAATCTTGAGTGGAGGACAGGGAGCATCTGGGTGAGTGGCATGGAAATTCTCTCAGAGCTAAAATAAGTTAGCACAGTCTGAACCACCAAACAAGCTATTCTTTTAGGCTGGAAGGCCTTTCCAAGCAACTGAATACTGGATATACCTGCATGATCATCATAAGGCCAGGATGCCCTCAACCTCAGCTATCTCTGCACCCTCACTTACAATAGGCTCTGGGTCTTCTGGATTTGATCCCTTAAATGGGGACTTCTGAGAGACAGGGAACGCCAGATGTTGCTTCCAGTGGGGTGGCAACTTAAGATGGAAGGCACCATTCTCTAAGTCTTATTCCACCAAATGGGGACCTGAGCATTTACTTGCAAACTAGCGCAGGGAACCTGCATCTTCAAATGAAGCATTATGACATGGAATCCATAAGAATGTAATGTCTTACCTGCACGTTTTTCAAAATTGACCATTATGTTTTAATGTACGTTCAGCATACCACTATCTCAAGAACCGCTCAACCAATCCCAGCAAAACAGGTGTCAGGTGATAGAGTCACTCTGCGCCCTTCCACTAATAGTACTGAGAATTTTGACAACAGACTTCAGTTGCCTCTAGGCTTTGTCTGCGTGATGGTGTTTTTGCGCCAAAAATTTTCAAAGTGCTCCACTAAAACTTAAGTATATTGGGAACTACAAGTCCAATCGCAAAAATACAAAGTGTATTGCTATTCTCAGAACTGAATCTCTCCAATGACACAGCTTCTGAGTACATGAAGCACTTACAGAAAAAGTGACACCATTTGAACTCAATAATTTGAAATTCCTCAACCTAAAAATCACAATAAAACTTGAACCAAAAATTTCAAACTGAAAACCAGCAAATCCAATGCAGAGCGTCAACAGGCCTATCGTTTAGAACTAAAATCAAAGGAATAGGCTGAGAACTTAGACAATGGCAACCATTTGAAGATTGACAAAACCCCATCAGCGCCCAAGCGGCCTGCATCTCCAATACCTGGGTCATCCGTCATGCCTCAAAGTGACTCAGATCAAGCGTACAGCTAGCTAGCAAGAAAACAGATGATGAGAACATTAATAACTTGTGCTTTGACAACATTTTTAACCAACTCTTCATTCCTTCCTAAAGCACAAGTCTGCCCATGATTTCATGTCTACCAGTAGTCCCACTACTACCAGGTTTAATTTTTTAGCATAATATATGACCCCACCTTTATCTTATGAGCTGGGAGCTGCTTTTGATCTGCAAATCATTTGAGATTGCTTATGGCTTTAGTTAAATTGTCCCAAACTAAAACTGTGTGTCATGAATATGTTGAGAGTGATTGGTTGCAGCTGGTACATATGGATGAAGGCACGGGCCAACCAATAATAAGGCATTATACCTAAGGTTCCTTTGTATGGGAGAAGCCAGTGGATTCATGCATTCCATTTTGTATATAAACTGAGCGAGGGGTAGGTCATCCGCCCAGGTATCCCGAGAGGATAAAGCGTAGCACTGCATGTACTGCTCCAAGATCTTATTGACTCTTTCAGTATGACCATCTGACTGTATATGTATGCATTGGAACAGCAGGGCATAATCTTCAATATCGCCAAGAGCTCATTTAGAAGCCATGCTGTAAATTGGGCCCCACATTCACTGATAAGTACCTGCAGGAGCCCAAAAAATGAAAACACATGGTGCAAAAATAGGTGGGCATTTTTTCCTCTCGTTGCAATCACTTTTGCAACATGTATTCAATTCAAGTCTGGAAAAAGTTTGATAATCTCACTGAGGAGATTAGTTGACGCCCATGTCAGGGAGCAGTTGGGCAAGTAAGGTCAAGGGCACAGGTGTTGGCCTCGTGACATCTAAAGTTTGCAAACGCCCTGATGAACCCAGAGGAATAGACAAACTAAACAAAAAACCAGCGGTAACCATTTCCCCAGAAATTTTAGCTTGGCAAGCGCGATGTAACCAGTACATCAATATGCCGCACTCTCAACCACTCTTGTTAGTGGAACATGGAGTATGGGTATTCCTGGATATTCAGCAGACGGCGCTTTGAGAAAAGTTTTGTGGGGATGTAAACACTTATTTTATAAAAGCGGTGTATGTTGCACCTCATTCCATGCCATGCAGTTGGCTGGATCTTGGTTTTGAAAGCAAGGAAGCAGCGGATGAAGCTGCAATGGTGCGCGTTGTAGTAGACCTCCCAGATGGGCAGCAGGTCATTGAAACTAAGCGCACCAGATGGACAAAATCAAAGCAAAATTTTGTAACTTTTTGACTTTCTGCCCACTATGGTCAAATGTGCCATACTTGAACAACACCTGAAGGCTGGGCCTTGCCATATACAGCGAATTACAATCTTTCAAAATGCAGCACTTTATGCTGATGCCAAACCTGTGCACCAGCAAAGCAATTGCAGTCCTAGCCCCAGCTGAGGGGTTAGTGAAGGATCTAACCCAAATCCCGCACACCACTTTTGTTAACATTGAGGGGCATGACACCCACCCTTTCAGGGTCACCGTGGACAGCGCACCTCCCATCTGCGCCTTTTGTAACGCATTTGGCCACAAGGCACACACCTGACCCTCCAAGGAGGGCATCACATTCCAAGAAATTCCCTTGGATTCAATGTGCAGCGGTGAGGCCCACTATGAATTGACTGCCGATACAAAGTCAGCCTTCCCGTGGGGAGCGCAGGGCTGCTACTTACTAGTAAAGTCAGTATCCCCTCAAGAGTGGAAGAAGGCCAAACAGGCCCACAAGGCGGCGGCCAAGGAGGCGGTCAAGACCACTTCCACTATCCTGCCCTCCCAGCTCCAGGAGGACATTGAGACTTTTGCAGTGGAAGCAGCTTGCAAATCTCTTAACCAATCAGATTGGGACGCCCAAGACAAATGGGCAGCCCAAGCTGAAGTCCCAATGGGTGAGTCAGTCTCACCCGATCAATGCGCCCAAGCATCAATTAGAACCAAATTAGAATACAACCTTCCTGCTGACAATTTAAAATCAAGCATTGGTGCACCGCAAATGCACGCACCACAAAAATCTCATCCTGCAGTGGGGAAAAAAGCAAAGGCAAAAGCCAACGTGAACCTAACTGCTAAGGCTATCTATACCACTGACTACATTGCATCATGTACCCAAGGCGCCAACAAGCGCTGTGAAGAACAAGAGAAGGCTGAAGGGCTTAGGTGCCCTTCCCCTTGCACCTAAGGTGCAATGGGGGGGGAGCCTTTACTCTAGGGACGTTGAACATCGCCGGACTCAAGGCCTCACTGTCCTGAGCTAGGAAACTGAGTTTTTTACAACAAAATTTACCCGTGGATATCCTGGCCATTCAGGAGTCCCACTGTCCGCGCAGTTCTGAGTAAACATGGAAAACCATGCTCCTCCCTTCCTTCTCCTTCTGGTCTGAGCACTGTGGGGTGCTAGTTTGAAAGAGCAATAAATTTTAAATTTTTATTGTCTGAATCCTTCCTTACTGGCTGCATCCTCATTTTCAATTTTTCGTGGGCCAACAAAGTGCACGCTATCATCAAAATTTATGCCTGACCTGTGCATGAGAACATAAGGAATTTTTCTTGTTGGTCAATTCCATTCTGTTGCCCCCTGATCCTTTCATCGTTGACGACATGAACTGTTGGTCTAACCCATCCACTGACCGCTGGCCTTCCTCATCTTCCTTGCCACAGGGACACGTTGAACTACACTTCCTCAAGGCCACCCTAGGGTTGGTCAATACTCTGCCGCATCATGCTCCACTTCTCAAAAACATGTCATGCCCTCACATCCACAATGGCCAGTTAAGGTCCATGTCCCACATAGACCTTATCCTCGCACCATTAAAATTTTGTACCCAGATTTCTCATTTCACCACAATGAAGATCAATTTCTCTGATCACAAGATAGTTTCAATATCCTTTCTTTTATCCAACCCAGCAGCTCGGGCTCTGAGTTGGTGCAAACTTCGCCCAGCTGAAATCACATCGCCAAGATTTCCTCATGGACGGAATCCATGGCAAAGGCTCCGGAGTTTATTGTACCATTTTGCGCTGACCCAATTTCCACCTGGTCTGCCTTCAAGGCAGACACAATCCGCCAGGCTCGCCACCTTTCCTCCCAATGCTCACGATCCACCTCAGCGGTCATCTCGCGCACTCTGACAGAGTTGGCTCACCTGGAGTCCAACGTCCCAGCCACGGGTTACAGCCCTGCTTGGGGTCACAAGTGGGCAGAAGTAGCCGCCCACCTTAATGCTCTTGAGAGACAACACAAGCATTGGGTTTGCGTTCAGTACAGAGCTAAACACATCACAGTAGGCGACACATGCTCCACCTACTTTTTCAAAAATTCTTTGCACTGCACCAGAGCTTGGCCTGTATACAGGTGTGAAGTCCAGACAATTCCGTAGCAGATACGCCAGCTGAAGTGGCGATTGAGATACAAAACTATTACTCCAAATTGTATTGATCCAACCCAATTCCGTCAGCTGAACTGGTAAATTTTCTCGATAGAGCACACATCTGCGCCATTTCCCGTTTCCCAGAGTTGATGAATTTAATTACTCCAATTGAACTCTGGTCCACCGTCCTTGGTGCGCCATATAGGAAATGCCTAGGCCCTGATGGCATTCCTTATGAGTTCTATAAGAAGTGTTTCAAGTATTTATCCCCACTGTTGCTTGCCTCTCTTAACCAGTGCCTTTTGGAAACGTGCCTCCTCCCAGGAGGGCAAGAGGCCTACACCATTATGCTATTCAAAAAAGGGGATAATCTAGACTTGGCCAACTGGCGCCCCATTTCTCTAACCAACATTGATATTGAATTTTTACTAAAATCATGGCTAACCGTCTAGGGATTGTTGCCTCTGCCATCATATCCCTGGAACAATTCAGTTTCATACCCAGAAGGTCGATTTGGGACAACGTTCACACTGTGGCTAATGCATGTCAGTCCACAGCCTCTGAGGCACTTGTATTCTTGGACCAACAGAAGGCCTATGATAGAGTAAACTGGAATACCTCAGGGCCTGCCTCCATCAATTCCGCTTACCCCCTCGCTTCATCAACTGGGTGATGCTGCTGACGGAATCCGCCACAATGGCTGTGCGTGGCCCTGGCTTTCTCACAGATTTAGTCCGCCCTCAAAGGGGCCTTCGCCAAGGGGACCCTCTTAGCCCACTCTTATATAACTTCATCCTTGGCCCACTTCTTTAAAATGTGAATGCCCGCCTTACTGGGGTCCATGTGCAAGGCCAAGCCCCAGTTAAAATGTTGGCACTTTCTGATGACTGTGTGGTTGGGATGTCTAACGATAAAGATGCGCGCTATTGAAGCTCTTATCCAGGTTTACTCTAGGGTAAGTAATGCTGCACTCAACGACTCCAAAAATGAAATCATTCTTCTTGGTCAGTATCAAGCCCGCTGGGCCTCAGTGCCCTTTTTCCAATCCACCCCATCTGCTAGCGCACTCGCTTGCTTACCCTGCCCAACCCACTCCGCCCCACTTGTGCTCCCCTTTGTGACAAGCCCCACCATTGGGCCGGTCTGCCATTTGGGGGTGTGGTTGGAGGTAGGCAGGTATGCCTCGACGGTGATGGAAAACCATATTCTGGACAACGTGACAAAATGCATCGCCTCCCTCAGAGACCGTCCTACTTCCCTTACCGGCAGGGTTGTACTAGCCAACTCTATGCTTCTCTCCAAAGTTTGGTTTGTGGCCCACGCCATCGCTTTCTCCAAAAGTTTCTTCAAATCACTGTATGCCCTTCTGCAAGGGTGGCTTTTGTTGGGCCGCCCACCGCCAGTGCGACTGGAGGTCATGTTTGGCCCTCGCCATAGTGGAGGTATGGGCCTGCTCAACTTTAAGGCTCATGATGCCAAGATCCTGAGCACCTGGATCGCTGCCATCTCCAACCCTACAGCTTCAGCCCAACCTGGTCCCGCATGGCCTGCTCCAACTTCTCCCGCGTCCTGGGCCTCACCAACCCATCCTACACACACTATTTGTTGAAAGTCTGGCTTCCCATCCTTTGGCCGCAGGTCCACATGGGACTACACCCTACTTCAAACGGATCCTCCTCTCCATGTGGAGCGCTGTGTGGAGGATTCGCATTTGTGGGCACACAGCCCAGAGGGGGTGCCCCTCTCCTCGGTTCACCCAGGAGGTTCAGGGACTACCCATTCTGAGCGGTTTGATACCCGCTTGGCCCCATACCTTGTGCAGGGTGAGCTACCTGGACATGATGGATATCCCCTATCTCCTTGATACCCAGAAAGCCATTTAGAAGTAAGCCCACACCCTCTTCTGCAGCCTCATATCCATTCCCATGTGTGGCACTGCTTGAGGTGGGAGTACCATACTGCCAAATGCTTTAACGCTTTACACTCATCCTGTTTCATGTGTGGTCAGTACAGGACGCTGTTTCACGGCCTGGAAAAGTGCCCTCCATCTAAAGCGATATGGCGTGAGGTACAACATCTGCTTTGCCAGGATCAGGCACAGCCCTTCAGTTTGTCTAAAAATATGTTTGCTTTATTAATGGCTTCCCCTCTTCCACCCTCCCTCCGTTCTTTAGTGGTCACAATCGCCATGTGGACTATCCACACGATTGTCTTGGATTCCATCTCAGGCTCCACCCCCACCCTCTGAGAAGCTGTCCTCTGGTTCCGGTTGCACTTAGTGGACCACTTTCAAGCATGGATGTTTGAGTACCTCCCACCACGTCGCCGCCAGTTGGTCTCCTCCTGATTTCCGGTTTGGTTCATCAACTCTGACCCCTTCCTACACACGTGCTCAATAGTGGCGCCTGCCCCTATACACGTACCCTCCTCCCAGTAGTGGCGTTACCTCTGGCAACAGGAGACAGCATTAGCTTCTCTGGGGTGCCCTCCTATTACATGAGTTTTCGTTTTCTTTGATGTCTTGTTGGAAGTGTCCATCCCCTGGTCATCCTTCCCCACAATAAATAAAAATAGGCGGGCAGTTTCTTTAGAGGTAATAGCAGAGGAGCACAGAATGAACAGGGAGAGTTTAGTGAAATGGTCTATGAGCACATATAACTACTGTAAACCCCTTAGACCTGGAAAACAAAACAGTAAAGTCCATGGACACCAATGTCCATGGACCTTCTGCCTACTGCAAGGGATAAAGAAGACCATTTCTACCAGACCATTCTGACTTGGACCGCGTGCATGTCACACAGTCAGCAATCCAGGCGGGAATATCCTTCAACAAGCCAGGCCAGTTGTAGGTATGCCTTACTAAACTGATGCAATTCTTATTCCCCAGTTGACCAACCGTGGGGGGATCTTGATGAGCTTGAATAACTACAGCTCAGAGGAGGTAGGAACCCACAAAACAACCTAGACAGGATGAGACCCTCAGCCAACGAATATTAGGAATTCTTGGAAGCTGGGAGGGACAACCGATACATAAGTTACACCTCCTCTGAATATAAAAACTGCAAATCTAAGACTCACAACACCAAACAAGCGTCTAGAGATAAATTATGCCAAACCTTTGGAAAAATTATTCTAATATTTGAGTAGGGGAATGACCGTGATGAGCTCCGCTTCATCTGAATCCATTGGGCAAAGTGAAGGATTGCAACTGAGAAAATTGGGAAGAACGTTCAGGGATCCCTTCTAAAAACTCATATTTGAAGTTAAAGCTTCACAAGTCCTGGTAGGTTCAGTCCTAACAGTGCACCAACTTCTGTGGCTTGTGGAAATATAATAGAGCTTGATGGTCAGTCTTCACAATTGACTCGTTCTGAGAACCCTGTAAGAGATACCTCCAGTGGGTCAAGGCCCACGCCACAGCTGCCAACGCCTTGTCATAGATGGAACAGGATGCTCAGTTAAAGAAAACTTGTTGAAATAGTAAACTACCCGGTGTTCCAATCCATCATGCTCCTGGAGCAAGGCAGCCACTACTGCAGCAAAAGACGTATCACACTACAATATAGGGTTTGGAAGAATCCGTATGCTTGAGGATTGGTAGTGACAAGACCACCACCTTAATAAATTTAAATGCCTGACCGCGCTTGGGCATCCAGCAGAAAGGTAAATTCATGCCTATAAGCAGATGCAGTGGTGCAGTAAACTGTGAGAGTGCAGGAGAGAAAACGCTTAAAAAATAATGGTGCCCAAGAAGTTTCTTAATTGCTTCTGGGTTGTTGGAGTTGGCAATTCATGGATGGTGTCCAATTTGCTGGGCGGTATGACATAATCATCTTTCATGATGAGATTACCAAAGAAGGTGATTCCTTCCCAATAAAATTTGCAATTTGATGGCTTAACAAACATTCCAGCTTTATGCAGGACCGTCACTACAACATCCAGATCCTTTGAATGTTGTCTGTGGGAGGGGGAATGTACCAGTATATCATCAATATATTCAACCGCACAGGAGAATCTGAGATCCCCTAGCACACTATCATTCATTCTCTGGAATGTTGCGGGCACGTTCTTCCACCCTAAAGAACATCACTCAAAATTGGAATATACCTCGTTTTGATCTGATAGCGGTAAGCCGTTCCTGACCTTCCATCACTGAACTTGATTAAAGGCATTAACAAGATCAAGTTTTGAGAACACGCATGGCTTGGCAATCGCCTGGCCAATGGTCTGCTTCAATGGGAGGGGGAAAGGGCCTTGAATGACTATCTTATTGAGGTGACCGTAATCCATGGAGGGACAAAGTAACACATCAGCGTTTTTGACAAAGACAATGGGGAAGGCAACTGCAGATATCTCCTGGAACAACCAAGCCTTCTTGAGCATGTCATCCAACCATGCATTGAGGGCCACCTCCTCCTTTGCTGTATGCAGTTACAGTGGAAAATCTATATTCACCACTTGCATCGTTGTCCAAAAATTCAGATCAATTCCATATGAGGGGGAAGGTGGTTAGCAACTTCAGAGTAAAAGATGTTCTGATAGCCAATCCATGCTGCAAGAAATTCTGGAAGAAGACCTAAGGTGGATACAAGGGTTGTAACAGACCCATGGCTACGAGAATTCACAAGGGTGTCCAGCAATGGGAACTCGCTCTCCACTTGATTGCTAGAGAAGGTTAGCGTGTTTCTTTCCAGGCGGATTCTCATGTTATTTCTCGGTGTAACAGCTTGATTATGCCGAGAAGGTTTACACAGTGTATTAGCCACTAAGCAACCAAATTGGACAACATGAAGATCGCCAACTCTAATAAAAACCTAATACATGATATGTGGAGTGATCGCTCCTATTGACACATTACTAATCTTCTAATAATTGCAGACTTATCTGCATAAACCTTTAAAAATACCTCCCCTTCTCAATCTTTTGTTCAACTCTTAAATCTCGGTCTCCCAAGTCAAATGCATCCTCTTCTTGGTAATCTCCTATTCATTTTCCCTTCTCTAGGAGTTTTCACCTTTATCAAAGTCTTGGAATAATTTCCCTCAATTTGACAAGCAGTCAACACTTCAATCAATTTGCTTTTCATACATATATCATATCTGTCAGTATTGAGACTTGTCTTGACTCCAATTTTCAATCTGCCAGAATTTATAGCTTATCATCCAGTCATATCAACTTCTCGACATTTCCCCCTTCTTTGACTGGATGATAGCTCCTATTGCATATATGCTCAAAAGGAACTTTGCTTGAACTTGGTTGATAATATAACCCCCTACAGGTTCCTTAATGATGTAGGCGTCCATACCAGTCTTCTCGATTATCTCAAATGACCCATCCCAGATGTTAGAGAGCTTGTTTTACCACCCAAATCCGTGAGGTCATGGAATAAGACATGGTCTCCTATAGCGAACAGTGGAAGTCTGCTCCATCTTTTATGGTCAGCCACCCTATTGCGAATCTTCTTGGCCAAACTGGTGGAATAGGATTCCATTTATAATTTGATCAGCGTTTTCATTAGATTCTTCAAATACTTCTGGAGTTCCACACCACCAGTTTCCTCTTCACATGAGTAAAGCAGAGCAGGCAGAGCCAGATGTCGACCATACAGCAGTTGGAAAGGGCTTTTGCCAGTGGATGAATGATAGCTGATATTATATCTAAACGCAGCTGTAGGTAGGAGGGTACTCCATTCCAAGGGTTAATCTTTTGCTAACTTACAAAGTATGTTCACTAAGGTTCCGTTGACCCGTTCCACCATTCCAATTGATTTCAAATGGTAGGGTGTAGTCAAAACTCCGTGTATTGAGGCAACTCGTTCAACTTGGGCAGGATGTGCAAAGTGAAATTGGTTCTGTTGTCCGTTAAAATGAACTGCAGGCAGCCATGTCACTGTATAACACACTCCATAATAAGCTTGGCTGTAGTGACCGCTCCCAAGTCGTTAATTGCCCTAGCCTCCACCCATTTTGAAAAATGATCAATTGCAATGATTAAATTCTTTGATTGATTCGCGCAGTTGTCAGAGGTCCCACTACACCAAGGGAAATGGTGTGCCAGCATCTGGGGCTTAACCAGCTGGTATGTGGTCTTCTTATGTAATAGCTTTTCCACTTTACACTGACGGCAACAGCTTAACATTTCCAGCACATCATAATGCATGCTCTCCCAATATTAGCAGGGTCACAAAAACTCCAACTTTTTCTGCAATCCTCCATATCCTACCGCTTGATGGTCATCCATAATAATCGCGGGTCTAGTGGAAGGTTTAGGGAAACTCAGCGTCAAGTCTCTAATCCGCCTATATAGTTCCCCCTCGCTTAGGAAAGTATCCTGCCTAAGCCCATCTAGTACCTTGATCACTTGTGGTAGCTTGTCATGGTATTTGTCCACTACCATCTTCTCATACATAATGTCAGCCAAATCCGCCATGATGGCAACCGTTGGTAATCAGGAAAAACAATCCGCATTTATGATGTTTTGCTCCCAGCCAGTGTACAATCTCAATAATGTATGCCTGGAGTTTCAGTGCCCAACATGCGAGCCATCCTTCAGGTTCACGGAGATTCTGAAGCCAGCGCAAGGAAGCATGATCCATTTCCATTTGGAATTTTATCCCATATAGATATACCTGAAACTGTTTGTACACATAAATCACTGCCAAGCACTCCCACTTGGTAATGGTGTAGTTTCATCTGTGACAGTTCAAGCTTTGACTGCAAATTGTGACAGGGTGCTTCATGCCATCATCGTCCTTCTGGGATAATAAAGCCCCAATAGCGGAGAGCAATGCATCCGTTTGTACTGAAATTGTTTTCTGAAGTTGGGCTATTGCAAAATGGATGCGCTCGCTAACACAGTTCATAACACATCAAAAGCGTTTTGGCATCAATCCATCCAGTTGAAAGAGACATTTTTCTTTAAAAACTCAAAAATGATATCCCAATACATCTGGAGTTAGGAATGAACCATCTTTAGTTCCTGACCATCCCCAATAACACTTGAATATCCCATTTATTACCTAGGCGGGTCATCTTGCTTATCACTTCTACCTTTGCCAGCTGTGGTTTAAGCCCTTTTGAATCCACTATGAAGTTGAGGTACCCTAATTGTTCTTTAAAAAGTGACACTTCCAAAGCTTAATTTTGATATTAGCATTAACAAATTGGCGGAACACTTGTTCTAGATGGGCAAGATGCTCTGTAAACGTTCAAAAGAACAAATTAATATAATTAAGGTAAACTAAGAAGCAGAACAGCTTTAATTCACCTAAAATCGTATCCATAGCATTCTGGGACGTAGCCAGGGAATCGCAAAAACCCTGTGGCATATGTGTCATCTGGAATAACCCCTTCAAAGTGATGATAGTGCAATTAATTCTTTCCGCCAATGGCAATTCAATCTGCTAGTACCCTGAGATCAAATCCATGGCAGAAAAACAATTTGCCCCGTCCAATCAATCTAACATGTCATCAATCCATGGAAGGGTGTAGGAATTCTTCTTTGCTACGCTATCAAGATTTTGATAGTCAATGAGAACCTATTTGTGCCACCTTTTTTCTTTACAATGAGCACAGGCAATGCTCATTGACTGTTTGCCAGATCTAGCATCCCTTGTTTAATAAGTTTATCCACCTCGTTGGAGACAACCTCTTTCGCCGCTTTTGAACAACTAGTAGGTTGCAATCAAATGAGAGGGTGTTCCCCTGTATCTATCTGATGTACCACCCCTTGAGCGCACCCCAAATCATGATCGTCATGAGCAGAAAATATCCCAATACTTTTCAAATAATGCCACAGCCTTATCTTGCTGTTCCGCCAATAATCCTGTAAGCGCTTCCTGAGGAACCATGGTCTATACGCTGAACAATGAGCTTGCCGGTAGTCCAAGATCCTCCCATGAGCCAAAATCATGAATACGGCAAACTTCCTCTATAGGAACAAAGTGTAAGTAAGCCACCACTTGGTGTCGCTGGATCATTATTGTCTTCTTCTGTGAGTTCACTAGCAGCACTTTCACCTCCCCATTCCCAGGTAGCAGTAACCCTGGAGCCACATGTGGTTCAAGCCGCAAGTGCTGGTGAGGCGCCATAATTCTCCATAAAGCCCTTTAGGGACATCAATTTCAAGGCCAGTCCCTATTATACACTGGTATCCAGATGGTAGGCTCAAAGTGCTCGCTTCCTGAAGCGGGATCCCTTTGTACTCATAAATCTGGTTGGGGAGGGTCCTGGTCTTCTGCCTCAGTCATCAATAACAAACAGGAATCACTCCATCGCTGTATACTAGATTGATTTGACTAGAGTGGAACAGATCCGTTGGGATTCCACAAGAGGTAAAATATACGGGGATCTGTTGGCCTAAAATAGTAAGAGTTTCCTCCGCCATATTTATCACAACACAAAATTTCCTCATAAATGCCGTGCTGATTAACATGTCATAGTCGTTATTTGGCAGAACCATCGCTGGAGAAGAAACCTGAACTGACCCAAATTGTAAAAGCAACGCACTATACGCTCCTTCAGACACAGTGCTATGCGTTCCAGCGGTCCCATATACTACTTGATGGTCCACATCTGGTTGCAACAGTAGTTTAGCCACCAACCGAGTAGAGACTATGCTCACAGGGGCTTCCATATCTATAATAGCGCGTATTTTTGTGTTTGAACAAAAATGTCGCAGTAAGTACATTCCAATTAAGAAGAACATAAATTTTTATTAAATGTACGTCCAAGGGCTTTGTGTTACTCAAAAAGGAGGAAATGCCCTTGCCAACCTGAGAATACTCACTTGCGATTTTCTCCATCAGAATGGTTACACTAACCCCTACTAAAGAGGTGACTTTTGTTGAGGGATCCGCGTTGCTGGTGCCAGTCTGTTCCAGGATCTGCCATGAATATGGCTTCTGCACGTCCTGGTGGAACTTGGGGCTCTGGGGTGAACTTTTAATCTCAGAAGTGGAGGCAGGAGTATCTGACGGAAGCTGCTGGTATAACAAATCATCCTATTGAGGTTCAATTTCTACCTAAAAAGATGTTTGGGAATTGCTAGGGACAAATGAATTGGACTTAGCGGAGGTAGAGCGTTCCATCTCTACTCCACTTGAGCTTTTCCCTGCTCAATTCTCTCAGTTGGCATTGCATTCACTTGTGGTCTGCTAGGGCAATGTCCTGCATAATGCCCTCTTCATCTGCACTGGAAGCAAGTGTTCATAAAAGGTTCATGTATATAGCTTGTTGCGGAAGGACCAGTTCAGAAGTTGCTGGTATGGTTCCAAGATTGTGGATGAACTGGCGAGGCATACATGGGACGAAAGGAGTCCACTAAATCGCATGAGGGACAAATATGTTCCAGCGGCTGATAACCCAGTTGCTGCGGCCCATATCCTTAAGAGTTTGGAGCGGAGACAGCAGAGGATTTTCGAGCTACATTAGGGGTGCTGATAATGGCGAAGAGTCAACGTAAGGTGTTCATGATTTGGATAAGTCTGGCATCTCTGTCCAACACATGAGACATAGCATTATATTGTTCCTAATGTGGTTTGACAGCCACCATCATCACTATACTGACATCCTTGGTGGATAAAATGTTAGCTCCAAGTAGGTCATGTACTTCCACCAAAAAATGTTCAGTGAATTCTAACAGGGTCTCGTTTTGGTGAAACTGTATAGTCATAAAGTCAGCTTTCCATTGGGCCATCTTGGTAGCGCCCTCAAACAGCCAGATAAAAATTGCTTTAACTTATTCATAGGATACCAAGCTATTTGGAAGATAGCAGGTAACTTGATCAGTGCTTTCCACATCTAGAGCGGACAGCAACAGTTTCATTTTTCATTAATCAGTAGCCTCCTCCACAGCGAATTCAAAACGCTTAAAGTAACCATGTAGGTTCCCATCACAACTGAAAGGAGGTAATTTTTTGATTTGAATGACTTCGCCTTGCTCCAGGTTCCTGCCACAAGGAGCAGGCGAATTAGTTTTGGAGCTACTATGGGAACTATTCCTTTTTGCATTATCATATAGATGGCCGTATGGACTCAAATCTGTCAAAAAGGACTCAGAAGAAGTGGTGTTACGCGGGGGTCCATCATAACGCTTAAGGGATATTTATTTGCTATTTCTTAGCATTCTTCCCCCAAATCACCACTAACTGCCCCACTTCCCCCATCTCTGGCATGCCCCGCGAAATGTTAATTGATCAACTGCTCCACTTTAACCAAATAGCATTTACACCATCCATTCTGAAATTCATTGTTGCAGCATTCATAATGATGTTGCAATTCTCAGCAGAATTCCCTCTCAATGTTCAGTTTTTGTTCCACAGCTTGTAATTGCAAGAGGACTTTTTTCAATTATGTTTTGCAGGTGGGTATGCTGCTGGCTAGAGTTATCTGCTTGTTGATTGGCGTCATTTATTTGGTTAACGAGGGAGGCTTGTTCCTGTACCAATTCCTCATTAGCCCGTCAAAGGGCATCAAGGCGCCCTTGCATGTCCGCATACTCTATTGTCTCACCAATTGGAAGAAGGAAGACTCATTGGTGCTTGGCCTGACTAACAACTTCCGGTTGTGTAACCTGACAAATAAGCTGGAAATATTCAGGAGACGTTGACCAAATGATAAGCGCGTTATCAGTTTGCTAGGTACTCCATTTGATACAAAGTTGGGTTAACTCAGCCAATAAAGAGCCGACTTAGTCCGCCACTTGCCGTTCCATCAGTGTCATTTTTTCTTTAAGCTGGGAAATAATTGCTTTGAGAGATTCCGCCCATTTGGCTAGCTCCATCATAAAGCACTCAGTATTAGTCCTCAACGTTGTTACGTCCTAAATCCACTCCTCCAATAGGCCATGCTGAGTTAGCAGTTCTCTTATTACTTGAGGTAATTCTAAATTTAACTGTAGAACCAAAATGTCCAATCGACGGCAGATGTACCCAACGCAATGGTCCATCTGTACCAGCGCCCCTTGTACCTCCAAAAATGAATGATCGAGACAGTTGAGCAGGAGGCAAGTATCATGCTGTTGTGCTTGAGCAAACCAAAAATACATCTCCAATTTCAGTATTTTGGCGAGCCAGTGCATGCAGTAGCTGGTAAATTGATGGTTGCACATAAGCGACTAGATATTTCTCAATTCCATGGGTACTGAGGCGGCGAGCCAACCCTGATGTAGTCACGTCCAAATAAGACATGTACAGGGCGTAGAAATTTTCTTGGTCGCATTGGTTATAGAATAAACTCAGGGCGTTTTCCCCAGCCTCATCTTCATATAGACGATATCCATGCAACAGCCACTCCATAATACCTCGCAGTTGCTGAGGAGTCACATTTGTGGAGCGTCCTTGCTGGTTGGTCATCAGCTCAGGGCAATTTTCTAATTGCAGATTGATCATAGCTTCATCATCCCCCTGTTTGGTCACAGTAAATAATGTCAGTTCGTGGTTAGGTGCCTCCTGTGCTCCTTCAGCATACCGCGCACGGAATATGATCAAATTATGTCAGAACAAAT
The DNA here is from genome assembly GCA_022478985.1 of Massospora cicadina. NCBI lineage: Eukaryota > Fungi > Entomophthoromycota > Entomophthoromycetes > Entomophthorales > Entomophthoraceae > Massospora > Massospora cicadina. The sequence goes on along the minus strand of JAKSZP010002909.1, from coordinate 48,310 downwards.
GAGGGTTCATCATTGTATCCTATTGTTGTAAAACTACAGTTGACCAGTGGCCCACTGTAGTGAGCACCACAGTTATTTCTCAGTGTATAGGCTTGATTCCACCAATTCAGTTTGCACAGGGTATTAGCCACTGAGCGACCAAATTGGATGATATGAAGATCGCCAACTTACTAATAAAAACTCAATAAACTATATATGGAGCTATCACCCCTTATTTCGACCTTTATTCAATATAAATCGCAGACTTATCTGAAATTACTCAACCACACAAAAAAGACCTCTCCCTAATTCCTCCGTGTGACTCTTTATATCTCAATCTCCCAAGATGGATGCATCCTCAGCTTGGTAGGCTTCTATTCGTCTTTCCTTTTCTAGAAGCTCTCGTTCATATTGAATCTTGGCATAATTCCCCTCGATTTGCTGGATGGTTGTCTTTTTGATCAATTATAATTTGCATACCCTTTTTCATAAATCTTGAGACTTGTCTCATCCCCTCCAATCCGCCGGTATGGATAGTGTATTGTCCAGTCATATCAACTTCCCTACAAGGATGAAAGGCTCAAATGAAGTCAATGGCAACAAGCCTTTGGCATCAAGATCTGAGAGCTCCAAAATGTTGGCAAAAAAAGCCTGATGGTACATGCCTTTGGCAAATAAAGCATCTAGCGTTATATCTTTGGCAAAGCTCGCCAATTTCATCGGGTCATCAGGAAAAGTTATTTCTAGTTTAAATTCCCCCCAAAAAATATTGGGAACAAGGCCTGATGGACATGTACCTTCTATGAAAAAAGTGCTCAATGTCAAATTGTCATTTGAACTCACCAATGGCGTCGGGCCATCATCAAAAATTGCTGCCAGCTCAGAACCCTACCCCAAAATTATCAAAATCCTCATCAGATGGATCCCACTTGGTCAAACAGATGCCAAAGCGATGGTTGCAGGATGGTTGGGCGCCCCAAACCTGTTCCCAACCTCTGGGCCCACCCCTATGTGGGGCGGCCTTGGGAGGTTCTCATTGCCCATCAGGCGAGACGCCATCGTGCTAACCATTGAAACCGTGGTAAAATACACAATTTGGACATCTGTGAACAAACTGAAAGCGACTTGGCCCGCCACTGAATATTTCAAAGTTAGTTCAAATTAAGTAAATTTTTCTCCCCCTCTCTCAAAGTTCGTTTGGTTAAGTCAAATCTCTTTTTTAGAACTAGTGGTGACCAACCCAAAAGGGGAGCTGCCACGCATCTTTATTTGCAAATTGGCCAAACAAAGGATTATTAGAGATAAATTTTTCCTGATATGGCACCTTAGCTAGCAGCCTAGAAAGCCATATCAGAAGGTGAGGAAGCTTTGGGGAAACTTTTATCTGGCGCCCGCTTTGGCTGGTGGACCATGGCGGACAGCATCAGGGTGGGAGCATCAGCGACATGGAGCATAAGGAGGTATAGTTGTGGGTTTTCTTCTTTTATATGGCCAGCGGAGTCCATCGCCTCAACGTATTGAGAAATTTGATGCTCAGCAAAAGTGATGAGAGACAGCACACAAGTGAAAGACTTTATGTGCTGACAGGTTTTGGGATAAGCAGAGAATAAAAAAATAAGTTTTTTCCGCATTGATGCAAGCGTGCCTTGCACTGAAAGCGAGCTCCTTAAATTCATATTAGCATCTTCCTCAAAATCTTGGGGGAAATTTGGGAGAGGGATGCCCTCAAAAATGGGCTCCATCTTATATGAAGTTTTTCAGGGTTGAAAAATGACATCATAATTGGGACCAACGTTCATGACAAAGCTGTATATCAGGAGGTTTAGAAGGTGAAGTTGGCAGTCCTTCTGACCTCAAAAACCCATAGATTAACGCTGGGTTAAGGTGAAGTATGCCCAGGTTGGTCCTAAGGAAGTTTGAGAATTTCAGCCCTGTATAACAGCAGGAGCATTAAAATGAACTAGCTTTGCAATTAACGATAACAGTTTACTTTAGTTTCTCAGTCAATGGGGTCTCAGAATCCATTTGGTTTTCGATATTTTCAGCTCTGGTCAGCCGCTCCTACAATCAATTACCTAAGCTCAGTCAATTACCAAATACAGTGTATTGTTGATGGAAGTGTACGCCTATTAGTGCACCTCAGCTTAGACCCACTTACTTTGATTATTTGTTTCCCCAAATTTCCTTAAATTCCTCATGTCAAGACTAATCTCTCCCATTAGTTGTTTTCCTATTAATTAAAACCCTTCTCTAATTACACCTTTTTACATATGTTATCTTGTACAATCCTGTGCGCGGACCTCTTTGAGGAGGTCTCACATAACGTTAACCATTCAATTTTAACTACAATAAATTTATACACCCAAGCACTATAGGCCGCCCAGGTTCCTTCCAACCTTGAGCCTATACCCTACCACTCTGAGCACCGTATTATTCCATTTAGGTTATTTCCTATCATATCACCATCCTCGCCCTGTGTTATTCTAGTTAAGCACACTCTGCTGGGCTCTAGTAACCTTAGTACTAATGAATACTTCCCTGGCTTTGGCCCTGTGCACCATGCACTACCACGCTGGGAACAGGAGAGTTATAGACACTCTCCTTACATTAGTCAACCAACCTTTTGATTTTACATGCACAAACTTTTCTCATGTGGGACTTTCACAAAGTGCAAACGGTGTGCACCAGCTGTTGGCCTCGGCCACAATAGGTCTCACCACTGTTTCCTCTCTTTCCCAAAGGTTGGAGCATCTTGGCATTAATTTTGCTACCTCTAACTGGAAAGTACTCACCCTTCTTTTTCTTACCCAGTGGATATTGACGCTTAGTGGTATGGAAGTTAAGATTTACTGACTTTCTGTCAAAAATAATAAAATTAGATTCAATTAAACGGGGTTTTCTTTAGCTACACGTTTGAACAGTGCCAGAGGTATCATTAAAGAAGTGCCTGAGGGTGATGGCCTTGGATAATGTCGAAAAATCCATTGCTGTAATGGGTATAGGGTCATTCACGACTAAAAACGCGTTTTATAATGACGTTTCCACATATACTGCTGAGTCATGTATCTTCCCATATGGCTCAGATGTGGACTCCATTCCTGCGTAATAAATTAACCCAGTAAACCCACACTTGCCCAGCACATGGATTTGCAGAACCCATGAGGTGGAAAAAGAGTTACAAATACACTATAAAATGTTTGTGGAGTTGCTGAAGATATGGTGGGATATGTGACCTCAGCAGTAAGAGTGTCCAACTATCCCTCTCCATCTTTTGATGCAAAAACGTACCCTGGGGTATACACAACCCTGAAGCAGAGTTTGGTGGTGAAGTGTTGGCGTTTTATGATATGAATAAAGATTATTAAGGATATTTTTTGCTGACTGCTACCCTTTCATCCCCTTCAGGTAAAATTAGCACTACTATCTTGGTGGATACTGGAGCCTCAGAGAATTTTACTAACCAAGACCTAGCCGACTACCTTGAGATTAGTTACTTGCCAGGTGATATTGTTAGGGGAGGGGTTTCTCAAGGTATCCCCACCTTGAAGTACTAGGGTTAGTGGATATCAAGTGGCAAGTATCTTTTGGACGAAACATTTTCAAGCTATCAAAAGCCTTTTGTACCCCATTATTTTGGGAGTGAAATGGTGGCGAAAGTTTGAAGTCAGAACCAATTTGAGAAACAATACCCTATCCCTAACATTAAAGAATGGTCATACATTAATTGTTCCTTTGTCTGAGGCTAACTTCCAGGGCGATTTTCCCCACTGACCCAATATACACACCCTCAATCTCGCTCCATTGTTGAAGCCCTCACTGAAAGTACCTTTACCTTCTTGTTTGAAGGGTTTGATCTTCATTTGATGCGGCTTCAGCCAATGAATTACCTGTTCATTCAGCGTTTAATTTTGAGTTCAAGCTCACAGCTGATCTGGTGTGCATATATTCCCTGATTTACCCTTTGACTGTACGGGAGGAAGCAGCATTAGATGTGTGGGTTATGGAGCAGTTAGCCAAAGGCGAATTTTTCAGCGTACTCTCCAGTATGCTCCCCACTTCTCTTTTTGGAGAAAGCTGATGGAACTTTACGTCCTCGCGTAGATTATGGGAACTTAAACAATGTTACTGTACCAGATCTCCATCCCATCCCATTGGATTCACAGATTGCGCGCTATTTGGAAAAGGCTTGAGTCTTCTCCAAACTAGATTGCCTTGATGCGTTTAATCAGATCCGGATTAAGAAGGGACAGGAGTGTTAACTGCATTCCGTACCAGAAAAGGTATTCCAGTTTTGGGTCATGCCCTTTGGGCTTAAGAATGTTCCTGCTATCTTTAAACGCCGTATTGATGCAGATTTTGGGGACCTTCTGGGGGTATGCGCGGTTGCTTACATGGATGTTATTCTGGTGTTTTCCCCTGATCATGAATCCCATTCAGTACACCTTCTGCAAGTAGTGGAGAGGTTAAAGGCAGCCAGACTCACGCTGAAGATCAGCAAGTGTGAATTTTTCAAGTCCCGGTCACCTTTATGGGCAACGTCATGTTTGACCAAGGACACATGATAACTCCATATAAGGAGAAGGCTATTCGTGAGTGGCCTGCACCAACTGATGTCAAGGAATTGAGGTGTTTTTTGGGGACGTGTAGTTCCTCAAGAAGTTCACACCAAACCTGTCTGAGGTGGCGGCGCCCTTGTATAAGGCAAGTAGTACAAAGTTACTTCAGTGGTCCCCCATTTTGGATGATGCTTTTCAAGAAGTAAAGTGCACCCTGTTGGCCACGTCCATTCTTCGCCATGTAGATCATGATAAGGAGTTCATTGTGTCTACTAATGCCTCCAACTTCACCATAGCGGCTGCATTTTTACAAGTAGGCGAAGATGGTATAGAGAATTCAGAGGATAACTTTCTAGGAAGATGTCTATGCCTGAGTTAAACTACGCCGTTTATTACAAAGAGTTATTAGCAGTGGTGGAGGCGTTGACTTATTGGCTCCATCACTTGCATGGCTCTTCCAAACCTTTCCGCATACATACAGATCACCGTGCCTTACTGTACTACCGCACACCTCATGTCTTAACTCCATGGCAGACCCGTTGGCATGAGACCCTTGCCCAATTTGCATTTTCTTATGAGTTCACCAAGGGCAAAGAGAATGGGTTAGCTGATGCTTTGAGCTGTAATCCTGCATTAGCTCCTGATTCAAAGGAGGTAAAGGTTTATAACACCCAGTTGATGATTCCACCGGGTAAGATTGAGTCTCAACTTCCCTCTTACACGGCCAACTGGCCAGCTCTTGCACCTCTGGTTAATGCGGAGGAATACAGCATGTTCATAAAGGAAGTCCTTTCTCAGCCACTAGCAGCTGAATATACTATGATACCTGCTAAGTGCGAGTTGAATCAAGAGGATCTCTCCAGGGGCTAACACGTGAAGGATGAGATGGTGTGGTTTCAGGGGCGCCTATGGGTTCCTGCTGGACCACTTCGCCTGTAAATCATCCAGGACCATCATAAAGGAATCACCGTTGGTCATCCTGGAAAAGCAAAGACTTTGAATTAATTCGACGCACCTACAATTGGAAAGGCTTACCTGCTCATGTGGGACGGTATTGTAAAGAGAGCTTGATCTGCAACCAAATGAAACCAAATCGGCAACCTTTAACACAGTTTTTGGTGCCAGATCAAAAAGGCTGAAGGGCCCTAGACCTCCCTATCTGTGGATTTCATTGTGGAATTACTTGTTTCTGATGGTTATGATGCCATCATGGTGGTGGACCGTTTTACGAAGTTCGCCCACTTTATTCCTTGCAGAACAACAATAACAGCGGCTGAGATGGCTATGCTCTTCATTACTCATGTGTTTGCGCTTCATGGGGTCCCCAAGAAATTATTTGTGATTTGGGACCCCAGTTTACCTCTGTCTTTTGGGAATAGTTGTGTAAGAATCTTCAGATTCGCACCTGCCATTCAACTGTCTATCATCCTCAATCAGATGGGTAGACTGAACGAGTAAACCAGTGCTTATAACAGTTTCTGCGGTTTTACACTGCCACAGATCATTCAGATTGGGTTCCTCACCTTCCTATGGCCCAGTTTATCTACAAAAACACTTTGCATTATTCAATCGGTTGTTCTCCATTTCTCGCCAACCATGGTTTTAACCCCACCTTTAACATGGAGACCAGCTGTGGATCTAGAGTTGAATTGGTGGTGGACTTTGCCAAGACTATCAAGAAATTACACCAGGGTGTTTCCATAAGTTTGGAGGCGGCAATGAAATTATTTAAGGAGAACGCTGATGGTAAGCAACGATTGGTTCCAGCGTACAAAGGAGGGGATCTCGCGATGCTTGATGCTCATAACATCCCTATCAAGCATCCATGCAAAAAGCTGGGACCAAAAAGGATTGGACCTTACCGTGTTGTTAGATTAGTGGGCCACGCCTCATACTATTTGGATCTTCCTTCTTTGTTTCAGACCTTTTCTGGCTTTTATGAGAGCAAATTGACGTTGTTTGAGGACCTCCACCAGAGACTCCAGAGTCTTATCTCGTGTATGGGGTACCAGAGTGGGAATTGGAGGAAATAGTGGCCTCCCACAGGGTAAAAGAAAACTTGAGTACCTGGTATCCTGGAAGGGATTCAACGCAGCAGAAAACAGTTGGGTACCAGCGCATGACTGCGCACATGCTCAAGACCTTATTGATGGTTTCCACAAGCATTTTCCCCAGGCTGCTGGACCTCAGTCCAAGCAAAACTTTGCTGCAACGAAGTTGGCCCAGCCCACAAGAACTTTTCCCATGCACAAGCCCCTGGAGGGGAATGGAGCCCCAAGGGACGAGAGGGTAATGTTATGGTTGAAAAATGTCATCATAATTGGGACCAACGTTCAGGACTAAGCTGCATGTCAGGAGGCCAAGAAGGTGAAGTTTATAGCCTCCATGACCTAAAACATACCATAAATCAACGCTGGGGTAAGGTGAAGTATGCCTAGGCTGGTCCTAAGGATGCAAGAGAAGTTTAGCCCTGTATAAAAGCAGGAGCATTAAAATGAACTATCTTTTCAATTAACGATAACAGTTTACTTCAATTTTAAGTGAACATGGTCATAAGACCCTTTCAATTTTTGATACTTCCAGCTTGGGTTGGCCGCTCCTACAATCAATTTCCCAAGTTCAGTCAATTACCAAGTACAGTATATTGCCTGATGGAAAGTGTGCGCCTATTGGTGTACCTCAGCTTAGACCCATTTACTTCAATCGATTGTTTTCCCAACTTCTCTTAAATTTCTCATGTCAAGACCAATTTTTCACGTTGGTTGACTTCCCTACTAATAAAACCCTTCGCTAAGTACCCTTTTACATAAGTTGCCTTGGACAATCCTGTGCATGGACCTCTTTGAGGAGGTCTCATGCAATGTTAACCATTTAATTTTAACTACAATAAATCTATACACCAAAGCATCATTGGGCCGCCCAGGTTCCTTCCAACCTGGAGCGCCTATACCCTACAACTCTGAGCACCGTGTGATTCCATTTAGGTTATTTCCTATCACGATAACCATCCTCGCCCTATGTTATTCTAATTCAAGAACCCTCTGCTGGGCTCTAGTAACCTAAGTACATACGAATAGTTCCCTGTCTTTGGCCCTGTGCACCATGCACTACCACGCTGGGAACATGAGAGTTATAGAAACTCTCCTTACAAAGTTGCTAGCAAAGTAGGGCGTTGGTAGAGGCAGCTGCAGCTTCAACTGCCATTTTATTAATATTCTTATAAATGGGAAAACTGTTTTGAGGGCAAAAATGGTGGGGCCGCGATTTGGGAGGATCTATTAGAAATTCCTTCAAAAAATTCTGGCTTGACATGGTACAGCTGTTCATACTCATCAATCCATTTGAGAGCCTCAAATGGATTGTATTCAGCCAGCACTGGGCCAGCAACTAGAATTAGGGAAGTAGCAGGAGCTTATCGGCCACATGCCTTCAACCACAACAGCTCAGCTGAAACTGGTTCAGCCATTGATTCAGATTTTTGTAATATGATCAAATTTTGATTCAGATTTTTAAATTGTTGGTTCTGATTGGCTGCCAATTTTGGAGCAGTGCCAAATTTCCCCAATGTTGATAGCAGGAGGATCATGCCCCGTTAAAAAAAATGGGGTGAAACAGCCATGGGCCCAATTCCTGAGGAATGAGTGCCAGAAGAGGCAGAAGCAGAAACTGTGGGGCACTTGCACTTCGAGTGTTCAAGCTCAAAGCACAAGGGGCAAATGGTGCGGCCATTTTTGATTCTCTCTCAGAATGGGGTGGTCAGGGGCGGATCTGATCACAGTGTGGGGGGAATCGCAAGATGGTTATTGCGATGAAATGGGCAGATCATCACAAAGACGTGAGGCCTGACCAGATGATCCACCTCATTTAAAACCATGAACTTCAACATGGGGTCTATGCCATAAATGGCTAAACCCTCTGTGAGCTCATGGCGGAGGCATTCAGGGGAGAGATTGGAGTAAAACCCAGCTCTGGATCACCAAAGTGACATCATCTGAATCCAGGTTCAAACAGTAGGAATGGTGATTTTTTTGCAGAGAAAGGTTGCAGCTTGGCTGCTGCTGCATCAGCTTCCAAATGGAAGCCAAGATTAAAGTACCTTCAAAGGGGCAGAAGTCAGTAAAGCTGATGGGTTTAAGAACTTCCATGGCCATCTTGATGATGGCCACACTCGAGTATGGGATGAGATTCCCATATTTGACCTGGAGGCCAAAATGCAAATTTCTCTAAGGGAGCACCAAAGGGCTCCGGAGCACTGCCTGGGAGCTTACAAGGTGGTGGGCCAAGTCCTGGGGGGACTTTACGCCTTGTAGCGCTGGGAGGGCTAACAGAGCCAGCCCAGGCACACTTTGGCGGTGGTTGAAACACACCAGCAGGTGGCACACCACCACCCCATGCTGGAGTAGCAGGCATCAAAACCATTAACATTTTAATTTTTGTGCTCATTCAAGCGGCCATGTTTTGTATTTTTTAAAATCTGAATTTGGCTTCAATTATAGCTATCAAAGCAAAAGAAATATCTGAGTTAAGTCAAATCTCAAGGGCCCCAATCCCATGCTTTCCAAAGCTATTCCCCAAATCTTTTGTCTACTTAAGCAGTCATAACACACTGGGGAATTTGATGGTCAATTATCTTATTTTACAAATACATAAAAACTCTTCACACGCTCTAATTTGGTCAAGTTCAAATTTTTTCTCCTTGCTAAATCCCTGCGACATCTCCAACGTGGCCACATGGGCCTCATAGACTTGGAGATTCCAGTCATGTTAGTCATTTTAAGTTACTACCGCAGTCAATTGGGCCTATATTGTCAAGTATTTTGTAGAACTCTCCACAATTGCGGAGGCCATTCGCCAGCATGATTAAGTATTTTGTGTGCCCAACTGTCCCCACTTCAAGAGAGGATCCGCCCCTCACCAATATTGTCATACCCAGTTCACCTATGGGGAGCCCCAAACTACCTAATCTAATCATGCACCTCTCTACGCCCAGGCCTGTCAGGCCTGGAGCTACAACAGCCTGGTTCATCACTGGGTTGCTTTTTACGCTCGCGGCATGTTATCAATCAATCATTACCTTTCTTCCCATACACTATAACAAGATTGAGCGGCAATGTTCCTGGAATTCTGGCTCGCCCATTGGGTGCTTTTGCGCCCCAACTGGGAGGCCAGTTTAAACTTTATCTGATTTCTTCCTGACAGTTGGTACAGATGTGGTTTAGAATCCAACTATTGTCATAGACAGGGTATCCTAACCACACCACCAGTATTGGATTCCCCACCTTGATTCTTCTTGAGACCAGGATTTTCTACACCTCAAATTCTAGAGCTCCCTCTATAAACATTGGTTTGATCTCCACAAGTAACTCACCCTTGAAGGGTGACAGCACCAAATCTTAAATGATTTGTGTTTTTTCCAATGCAGTAGAGGCTCACATAGAGGTCCCTGTCGGGATTTTAACCAGATGAATCCTTCTGATAGTGTCTGTTTTAGGGGTTTTGGTTAATCGGGCATGATTGCCAGCTAATCGCCTATTTTAAAACTATTTAATGCTATATATTTAATCAAGTTTAGGTTTGTCAGAAGCTGAATTTGCTGCCAAAATGCCATCTGAAGATCGTTTTGGGAGTTTCCAGTGGAAAGCTGATGAATCCGTTATGAATCATCTGAAATGGTTCTGCTTACTAACTTAGAGCACTGGTGACTCATGCCGAGGATGCTCAAAGTCCTATTTATTTACAAATCTATATATGATCAACCAGTGACTTATGTTGAGGATGGATTGACCTTATTTAATATTTAGTGATCAGATAAGTGGATCTGGAGGGAATTGCTATGAAGTATGAATGAACAAAGTTTATGGTCTGATAGAGTTTTGGAATCAAAAGACTGATGGGTTTTCTGGTAGTTGATTGGCCAAAGAGTAATTGGGCGCAGTAGCCCTGAAAGTAGTATAAATAGTCGTTCATTCCCTCCTTATAAACATCTCTCTTGCACCATGCTTATTTTGTATTTTATAGTAGCTAATACCCTGTTGGAGAAGAAGTAGATAGGATAAGGGGATCCCCAATAGGCACGGGTGATCACTCCTGGAGTGGCTGGCGCTGCCAGCTCCCATGCCTCCTCCTTATGAGGAACCAGTGGGAACCTGGCCAGCTGGCTGCCAGAAGATCCGCTGACATGCCGCCAACCCTAGTGGGGTACAGCGCGGGAGTTGCCATAGCCTCCAAGGAAAGGGGATGGACTTGTGGGGCATGCCCAGATGGGTTGTTGAAGGGTCATGAGGGTGGGGCAGCACGGAAGTGCCTGAGCCACCCAGGAAGGGGGAAGGACTTTCTGGGGCACACACCAAGGACAACTGGGGCTTAAGGCGAAGCCGTTGGTGGTTAGTTGGTGGGTTGGACGCAGGACTTATAGGGATTGGTACACCAATGAAAAAGAAACAGCAAAGGGCCACCAGTCTTCATACTGGTTGGCCTGGCACACTAGCGGAGCCCATGGTCGATTTTGTGACAGTCTCATTATCTGAAACTTTGCTGATGGGGAATGGATCTGCCCACTTGCAAGCATTTTGTGGCATGGCACCTTGAGATTGAGATTTTTCATGCTCACAGTCACCAGATTACCCAAAAGATATCCTAGAGCCGCTCTGCGTTTTTGATCTGAAAACTGCTTGCTATCCTGGGTTGGCTCCGTTTGCTGCCTCTGCATTTGTTGGTTTATCTTCTGGAGGTGTGTCACGAATATTTACTAAAGCTGGGATCTTTGTGCATGTCTGGGGCCTAACTATGTAGGAAAGGTTGAAACTTAGTTGGCGTAAAGCGGTGATGTTCCTGAAGAGGCATGCAACGAATTGTTATACAAAAACTGTAATAAGGCCAGGTCACCTGCTCATGTTCCTGAGCAATGGTGGCGTAGCACCGGTGTATTTCTCAAGTGACTGGTTGGTTCACTATGTTTGTCAATCGAACTGGGGGGCTATGAAGACAATTGGAATAATTTGATGTGCAGGGTTTTGCATAATGCATCATAGAATTTTGAGGTGAAGTGTTTTCCTTTTTTAGTTATCTTTTGTTGTACCCTGAACAAAGTAAAGACATGAGTCAAAAATAAATGGGCCATGTCTTCCTCTGTGGTTGTAGTCAAATATGGGATAAACAGATCGTATTTCATGAATCTGTCTACTACTATTGAGATTACATCAAATCCCTTTGAAGTGTGCAGGCCAATGGTAAAGTTGACTGATACTGACGTCCATGGTCCTGCTTCTTGTTGCAGTGGATGTAACAGCCCATTTCTCCCTGTTGTGTCAGAATTTGGATCGCGTGAAGGTTAGGCAATGGTCTATCTAAACTAGCACATCTTTGTAATTCCACAACAGTTGTATGTTCTTTTTTATCAGGTTGATGGTCTTCTTGCCTCTGGGGTGCCCCATTGTCAGCAGATCAAGATGTTTTTTTTAAATACAAGCATAAAATTTTGGGTACCCATATGCGATCTCAGAAGTAGATCACCCTATCCTTTTTTGAGTAACAGCTAGAGGGGCTTTTTCCCGCCTATGGCTTGTCCCCTAGGGATTGTCCTTCAAAGGTTCCTGATTGTGCATCTAGTACTGCTTCCAGGTGGGTACCTTTAGTTCTGTTGTTGGGCAAGTTTTGGGGGTACCATGTTGCGAGAGACCTGTGAGGTTGTCTGTGAGTTTATTATGGGTCTGGGGGGTTGGTTTTTGTCTGTTTTGGGTGCTGTTATTGCGGTGATAATTGCTGATTTCAATGGTGGCTCAGGAAATACTTGTTGGGGGAATCACTGTAACTAACTCGACCCCCTCCACATGATAAGATCTGGCAGACAGGCTCTTACTCAGAATATCTGGTAGGATGTTTGTTGGCCCTTACCGAAATCAAATTTGAAGTTGATGTTAAGGAGGTCTTGGTGCATTCTGGTTTGTCTGTGGACTAATTTCTGCGGTTTGTGATGTTATATAAGTGACTTTTGATCCATGTACATATCCACGATGTTCTTATCTCCCTATAGCATATATAGCCAGTGCGTCATCTCCCATGTTACCATGGCTAGCTCTTTTTTGTATAATGCCTATGATCAAAGAGCGCCCATAGATTTTCTAAAGAATTATGTCACCAAGTAGTCAAGGCCCTGATGTTCCTGTAGCAGTACTTCCCCTACAGCTGTGCCAGAGGCATTACATGCTACAATAAATAGTTTGTCTTCTTCAGCGTTTTGCAGGACTGCAGTAAAGAAAAACCTCTTCACCAGATTAGAAGCCCGCTGGCATTCCATTATCCAGACAAATGGCACATTTTTTCCAGTTAGTGGGTGGAGGGGTGGCCATCCAATATTGCTGGTGGAGAAATTTTTTCAAGTTAGTGTCAAATCCCAGGAAACTGTGAAGCTGCCTCTTGGTGGTTGGCGTTGCCCACATCCTTATTGCTTCCAGTTTGTATGAAGCAATAGCATGAGTATTCTTGAGTACCAAGTATTAAGGAAATGCACTTTGTCTTTAAAAAATTCACATTTTGATGGTTTCATGTGCAGGCCTGCACGCTGAAAGGCAGCAGCTACTGTCACCAGGTCCTTCTTGTGTTGCTCTGGTGTGAGGGAGCGTAACAGAATGCCATCAATATATGCCACTGCGCACATAAAGCGGAGGTCACCTAGTGCATGGTCAATGACCCACTGGATGATGGCGTGGGCATTTTTGAGTCTAAATGACATAACCCTAAACTGATATATGCCGTGGAATGTGCGGATAGCTGTCAGCCATCCTTGGCCCTCCTTCTCAAACCTGGTAAAAAGAGTTTAAATGTTCCAATTTTGAAAACAATCTTGACACTGTGATCACTTGGGAGATCGCAGCCTCCAGTGGGAGGTAGTATTGATCAGGCACTGAACGTTGCTTGAGTGGCTGTAATCCACACAAAGCTGCAGGGTGCCATTGGGTATTTGGGCGAATACCACATGAGATGACATCGTCAAGGTCTTTTTTATTACCCATCCCTTGGCCATCATCTCATTGATCCAAATTTTTAAGTCCTGATCCTTAGCGGCGGTATATGAGTATAGTGGGCAATAGATCTTAATGAAATCCACCATTAGGCGGAAGTCAATGTCAAATTTGGAGTGAGGAAGCAAGCAATTAGCCTTGTCCATGTCAAAATCTCCTTGTATGGTTCTAGTATTGAGCATAACGGGTATTCGGCTACTGTACTCAGTGTTGAGCATTCCACCATGGCTGCCAAAGCGTTTCCTTTATAAAATGTGGGGAGAAGAGGGATTGCGCTATAATGATATTAGGTCAAAAACGACCATAATCCATTTGAGGCAATAGTAACCACCTGTCAGCGCCACCATCCTACACCCAGGATGACAGGGTAGAGTAGGTCCAGAATCGCCGAGAAATTGGCATAAAACTGATGTCCATGGGCTGTGAAATGCAGCGGCTTGCATAAAGGCAGGGTGACCATTGCTACCTTAGAGGCTCTCCTGACAGACGTCTCTGTGGTAACCACCAAGTCTAATGCTTGTGCCATCTTAGTATTGATAAAGTTCCCCAATGCTCTCATGTCAATTAATGCATTCAACACTGCCCATCTGGAGCCAAATGTAATTTCCACAACTGTAAGTAGAGTGTCTATAACTCTCCAGTTCCTAGCGTGGCAGTGCTTGGTGCACAGGCCCAACGCCAGGGAACTAACCATTAGAACATAAATCACTATTGCCCAGCAGAGGGTGCTGGAGCAATAAAAACTTAAGCAAATAAATGCTATAAATAACCAGCCCAAAATGCCGCGGTGAACACTGAGAAATGGGGTAAACGACCCAGGTTGAAAGAAACCTGGACGAACTAATGGTGCACGCGGTGATAACCTTACATTGTTCAGAATGGCAAGTTTAATGGAGTGCAAGACCTCCTCAAAGGGGTCCGCGCACAGGAACGTTTGGAATAACATAAAAATGGTAAAAATGGGGAAATTTATTTAGAAGGTCGACCAACAAGAAATGTTGGTCAAGGAAAACACATTTAAGCATTGACGGGGGAAAATGGGGTTTGCTGCATTGGACCCAAGCACTGACCCATTAATAGGGCAACGCTCCCATCCAAATTTGTTAAATAAGCCAAAACTGACTTCACTCAAATTACCAATTGAAGTTGTATTTGACCCAAATGCGTTGTTTCATAAATGGAAAGGGTTTTTAAACCCTGTTCCTCGATGAACTGAATGGAACTGTTCACGTTAATTTAGTAGACTTTCCATCTTAACGCTTGGGCCGATGTGAGGTGCTGGCCTTTGGCACCCTACTAGTACCAACCTGGGCATATTTTGCCTGTAGCCAGCGTTGGTCTAAGGTGTGCCTCAGGTCAGGGAGGGCCTGTAGCCTCATCTTCTGGGACTCCTGGCGCCCAGCCTAATCTTTGGGGTTGGTCCCCACTATGATGCCATGAGCACATGACAACAACAAACAATAAATAACCACAATAAAATATATTGAGGCTGTTAAGTGTGTATACCCAGATGTGGTATTTGCATATGCGGGAAGCTTAAAGCATCCTGTACTTGTTAAGAAATTGTAAAGGCATTACTGCCGCCCAGGTGTAAAAAAGCAGGGACAATGTGTGAACTGATGAGTCCATCAATGGGCGTACATGGATGAGATTTTTGATTATGGGATGATGGCGGCGATCCTCTTTTACTTGTTCTATTGTCTCCACCTGTTAGGGGGCAATGCTGTGGCCTCCAGTTCCATTGGAATGAATAGAGTGCTTGGCGATCTGTTTGGTAATCTGCTGACGAGGTTCAGGAGTCTAGTCATGTGTGGGTTGTCCTGGATTAAAAAAAATGCCTGGGACATCCAGTTGTTAGTTGAGGGATTCTTGAGATTGGGAGGGGGCTGACCATGCTGTGTGTTTTGGGGGAGCATGCTAAGGTTTTAAGACATGCAGATGACACCCCCTTTGCCTCTCTATCCCGAGGCATTGGGTGACGTAGGGAGCGTGGGCCAGTACTTATGGTGCATGCAAGGGGATATATAGTAGGTATAATTCCACTGTAATGGAGTTGGCTGTGTCAATCATATCTATACCTTGTTATGTATCTGTTTCACTATTCAATTTTTCCTCATTGTTGAATAATAAAAGTACACCATTCTTGTGGGTGGATGGTGTTGGTTTGGTGTAGTGGACGTGTGGCTTAAGGGTGGCTGATTTCTTGGTAGCTCAGTTGATGAGGTGGGCCTCAATATTCTGTTCCAACTTTCACGCACCAATAGAGTTTAGGTTCCATTGTACCATACCATGTTTGTCCTGCTTTCTTTTTAAGGGATGCCTAGAATTCAGCAATGGCAATGTCTTCAGGTAATTAGATGGAGTCCACTAGTTGGAGGAAGGCCTTAATGTGGAAATCTAAGCTCACGGCTAACCCTTGCCACTTAAAAAGTTGAAACAGAAGTTGTGGCTTTGACGCTGAGGTGGTCACCATAGACGAAACAATTGTAAATATTAAGGGGTGACTCCCTTAGATGCGAGTTCCAGTACATCAAGGTGCGAGCCCAAACTTTTTGCTTCTCCATCCAAGGCGTCCAGTATAGCAAAGGATTGCAGATTCTCTGAGGCATATATGGTTCCATTTAATGTGACACATAATTTTAGTTCTGCCAGAGCTTCCAGCACCTGGAATCTACTTCTTCCAAAGGGCAGAAGGTGGTCCCTATCACCATTACGTTTCACACTTGTGCACTTGAAGGGGTAAGTCAGATGTTCCACTCAAATGAGCAGCACTTGTTTGATGGATTTAGTCAACGCTAAACATGAACAACATGTCAGGAGGTCGCGCATAAAGCCATACATTTTTTAGCAGTTTAAGAGCTCAGGCTTAACAAATTCTGGGCCAACGACATTACAGCAGAGTTAATTGGCTGGTTTAATATGTCAGACAGCTGAAATTCCAAGGGAATTTTGGCTTACATCAAGGGTATTACAATACCCGCAACAGCATCCACAGTCTGCATGTCATTCCTGTTCTGATGATTCTAGCATAAGATCTGCAGGGAGATAAAAGCGGAAAATATTGACTAATATTATCGTTCCCATCCTGACAACCAATATGAGTGCCAGCAGTAATCTTGACCAGGCTTTGAGTATCAAAAGCTGAATGGTTGGGCTGGGTGGAGGAGACAATTCCGTTAATCTAGTGTGTACATTTGTCCTGAAACAACCCAATTTTAATGCACACTTGATTGCAATGAATAAAAATTGTCTCATTAGTTTAAACTAACTGTTCTCTCCGGGATGCATCTGCCATATTATCGCTTTAGTTTTCTTCATATGTGCAACAAATTGGGTTAAAAGATTGTTGCTTTTGCTCAAAGTTTCCGTTCTCTTCATAAGTGCAGCAGATTGGAGTAACAATTGGTCTTCCTGCCCAAGTTAATAATCTGAATACATAAATCCTTATCAGGTGGGATGTACAATACTCAAATGGTAAATTTATGAGGTTTATTTTGCTGAGGGAGGCTAGCAGTGTAATCATCAGCAAGATGGCCATGACTATTATTAATACTGATGAGCAGTGACCTCCAGTGGCTGAAATGGTTTCTTCAGGATGACTAGAATTTATTTATTTGAGGTATACTGACCAGGGGATGAACAGTACCTAAACTCAAAAACAAAATAAAATAAAAAACCCAATTGAAAGAATGACCAGGATGACAAAACAAAAAAAAAACCTGTCATGGTCAAATACATCATAGTGGGGACCAACCCCAAGGATAAGGCTGGGTGCCAGGAGGCCCAGAAGATGAAGCTGTAGGCCCTTCCTGACCTCAGGCATACACTAGACCAACGCTGGGTACAGGCTAAATATGCCCAGGTTGGTACTAGTAAGGTGCCAAATGCCCAGCCCCTTACGTCAGCCCAGGCGTTAAAATGGATGGTTTGCCAAATTAATGCTGATGGCTCCATTTGGTTAGTTGAGGAGCGAAGTTTTGAAACCTGTTCCATTTATGAGACACGCGTTCAGGTATGATCCAACTTCAATTGATTAATTGAGTGAAGTCAGTTTCAGCATATTTAAATAATTTGGATAGAAGTGTCTGCCTATTAGTGGGTTGATGCTTGGGCCCACTTCATTATACCCCATATCTTCGCCATAGTTTAATTATGTTTCACATGACTAACACACCTTGTTGGTCGACTTCCCAATAAATATTTTCCCAGTTTTTCCGTTTTACTTATGTTATTCCGAACAACCTGTGCTTGGACCCCGTTGAGGAGGTCTCACGCTACATTAACCCTATTATTTTACATACAATCAGTTTGCCCCTAGTGCACCGTTGGTTTACCCAGGTTCCCTCCAACCTGGTCCTCTTACCCCTTTTTTTCTTGGTGCACCGCGTCGTTTTTGGTGTGGGAATTCTTATAATGATTGCACTCTTTCCCATGAGTTATTATTGCTCCAGCACACTCTGCTGGGCTCTAGTAGCTTTGGTATTAACAGCTAGTTTCCTTGCGTTGGCTCTGTGCACCGAGCACCACCACACTGGAAACAGGAGAGTTATAGACACTCTCCTTACAAAACCAGGCGGGGAGCGGAAACTGCTAACCCACTATGGCTGAGGGTGAGGGGGTCAGGCGGTTTGTCTGCAGATGGCTTCACCACAACTATGTCATGTTGGTTGAAGAGATGGACTAAAGCTGAGATCCAGGGCGTTGTGACATCATCATAGTGTGGGTAGTGGGCAGTGTAGTATGAGTTCCTTACATCCTCATCAAGATTAGCACAGTAGACTACTTAAACAAATTCCACTAAGTGAAGTTCATCTTGAATCTGGGCTTTGGGGAGTTGGGAAAAATTGGAGATACTACAGTGGGTGATTATAGCAGATGGGTTAAAATCTGCTAGTTTAGCTACATGCATGACAGCAGCTTTGACATTTGTCAAATTTTGAGATATCACTGCAGGGAAATTTGGGATAATTAGGGTGAAGTTGAGTGTGGGCAGCCCTAGTTGGTATTGAGCCACTGAAGTGGCTACTGCTTTGCGTAGGTTTGGGCAATGGGGAGAGGCCATCAGCTAAGGCGAGCTGGTTGTCACTTTGGTAGGGGTTAGGATGGCTATAATGTTTTTTAAGTTTTAAATATTTTGTCAAAATTAATGATCTATTAAGATTGTTACAAAATAACCCAGAACTCTACCATTAGCAGAGCTCTGAGTTTTTATAACTTGAGGGAATTGAGGAGCAGGGATTGTAGAATATTTCTTACAACAAGACATGCAAATCATCTCCAAAATGCTGGGACCTTTATACCATATCAGGGTTTGGACATTGCAGTTGGCCTATTTTGCTGTTCCTGCTGCCAAGCTTCGCTTTTTTGTCAGGGTTATGGCATCCTTACATTGCTCATAATTTTTCTAACAAGGATTTTCCTATCATCCGAGGGGTTTCCATCAGACTTCATTTTATTTGCAGTTCCTTTGGAATTATAGTTTCAATCTGCCCAAATTTCTCTCATATTTCAACGCATATTCTCTCAAGTTTTATATTTGTGTTAGATGAATTGATCATCATGGCAGAATTGTTCTTTCCCAATTTTCAGCCTATAATGATATCAAGGTGGGGGGTAGCAGAAACCCAACATTTGTCAATGGAGTGTCCCAGATCCGCTATGTTTTCAAATAGAAAATCTCAGGATCTGCTCCTCTTCCTTGATTAAAAGGGGTGAATTGTGCAATCCATTTTATGTGTGTGGCTGAGATCCTTACAATTTCATTCTGTAACTAATAATTAGATAGCAGATATGATTAGTATAGCTGTTATTAAGTCATTAAGACTCAGCTTTTATATGTAGTGTCCAAAAGTATTAATTTACTATTAAGTAAAACCATAAAAACTCAGGTGCATCTCTCATTCCCTAAACCTATGGCTTCCAATGCTGTGGCCTCGCTAACTATATCAACTCACATTTTATTATATCGTGCTATCCTATGCTGCACCAGTGCTGGCATTGATCCATTGGTAATAGGGTCTTATAGTTATTATTGTGGTTAATTGTAATCTGACTGTGTCTGGCATATTGCATCTTTATATGTAAATTCCTTGACTTTAGTTATTCACTTTATGCCCAATTTGGATATTACAAATTTATTCTGCCAATTCAGAGGTGCTGCTTAGTAATCATGGAAAGCACCAATGAGACTTCAGAAGAGTAGGAATATCTGAAGTAGATTGTCAATGAGAAGGAGATCTTTTTCTGGAGAAGATTAGAGAGCCAATTTAGAAAAAATACCACTTGCAAGCTCTGTCCACTGGCAGTATCTAATACTAAAGTAAATTTTAAATTTATTGCGGGGAAGGCCAACCATGGGACGGACACTTCTGAATATGACTCAGGACAGATAAACTTAGTACCAGGGGAGGCACCCCAGAGAAGCGATGCTATCTCTTGTTGCCAGCGGGAACGCCACTTATGGGGAGGGGGAGGGAACGTGTGAAGGAGCCGTAGCCACTATTGAGCACGTGTGGAGGAAGGGTTTGATTTGATGAACCAGACTTGGATCCAGGAGGAGACCAGCTGTCGGCGACATGGTGGGAGGTATCCAAACATCCACGCTTGAAAGTGGTCCACCAAAATGAGACCGAAATCTGTGTACAGTTTCTGGGAGGGTGGGGGTGGAGCCTGCGATGGCATCTAAGACAATCGTATGGATGGTCCACATGGCGATTGCAACCACCAGAGCACGGAGGGAGGGTGTAAGGGAGG
Source organism: Massospora cicadina (assembly GCA_022478985.1). NCBI lineage: Eukaryota > Fungi > Entomophthoromycota > Entomophthoromycetes > Entomophthorales > Entomophthoraceae > Massospora > Massospora cicadina. Next base: position 28,002 of record JAKSZP010002909.1, on the reverse strand, counting down.
AGGCCATTGATAGAGAAAACATATCTCTTGACAGACTGAAGGGATGCGTTTGGTCCTGGCCCAGCAGACGTTGAACTTCGCGCCATATCACTTTAGAGGTGGGGCACTTCTCCAGGCGGTGGAACAGCGTTCCATACTGGCCGCACATGACACAGGATGAGTGTAAAGCATTAGAGCGCTCAGCTGTACGATACACCCGTCTCAGGCAGCGCCACACATGGGAGCAGACTTTAGGCTGCAACAGAGGGTGATGTACATATTTCCAGATTTTTTTTGGGTCTCAATGGAATAAGGGATGTCCATCATGTCCAGGTAGTCCACCCTGGATAGGACATGGGGCTGAGAGGGGATCACGCCATCATGGATGGGTAGCCCCTGTACCTCTTGTGTGAACTGAGGAGAGGGGCGGCCTCTTTGGGTTGTATGTCCGCTAATATGAATTCTCCACTCTGCGCTCTGCATGGAGAGTAGGATTCGTTTGTAGTGGGTTTTTGTCCCGTGAGGACCTGTGGCCGATGTGTGTGATGCGAGGTATTTCATCAGCGAGTGGGGGTTTGATGGATTGTTGAGGCCCAAGGCTCGGGAGAAGTTGGAGCAGGCTGCGCAGGACCAGTGTTGGGATGGGAGTGTGGGAGCGGTGACGGCCGCGATCCAGATGCCCAGGATCTTGGCAGCATGGGCTTTGAAGTCAAGCAGGCCCATGTCACCTTGATGATGAGGGCCAAACATGACCTCTAGCCGCACTTGTGGAGGGCATTCTGACCAAAGCCATCCTTGCAGCAAGGCATACAAAGATTTGAAGAAGCTTGGGGAGAAGGGGATGGCGTGGGCTTCAAACCAGACTTTGGATAGGAACATAGAGTTGGCTAAAACAACCCTGCCAGTAAGGGAAGTAGGGTGGGCTCTGAGAGAGGCAATTTGCTTCGTCACGTTGTCCAGAATATGGCACTCCATTACTGCTGATGCATATCCGCCTGGCTTCATCCACACGCCCAGATGGTGCACCGGTCCTATGGTAGGACGTGGCACGAAGGGGAGCACCAGTGGGGTGGTGCGTGTTGAGTTAGTAAGGCGTGGACGTGGGCGAGCAGATGGGCTGGGTTGGGAACTGATTGCTGGGCCCAGCAGTTCTGAAACCGACCAAGGAGGATGATTTCAGTTTTGGAGGCGTTCAGTGCCACATTGCTTACCCAGGAATATCCCTGGATGAGAGCTTCAAGCGCACGTGCATCTTGATTATTAGACACCCCAACCACACAATCATCTGCGAACGCCAATATTTTGACTGGGGCTTGGCCTGGCACATGAACCCCAGTGAGTTGGCCATTCACATTTCGCAGTAGTGGGTCAAGGCTGAAGTTGTATAAGAGTGGGCTGAGGGGGTCCCCTTGTCGCAAGCCCCTTTGAGGGCGGACTACTTCCGTTAGGAAGCCTGGGCCACGCACTGCCATCGTTGCAGATTCTTTAAGCAGCATCACCCAGTTGATGAAGCAAGGGGGTAGGCGGAATTGATGGAGGCAGGCCCTTAGGTATTCCCAGTTTACTCTATCATAGGCCTTTTTTTGGTCCAAGAATACAAGTGCCCCAGAGGCGGTGTACTGACATACATTAGCCACAGAGTGCACGTTATCCCAAATTGACCTTCTGGGGATGAAACCGAATTGTTCTGGGGAGATGGTGGCAGATGCTACAGTCCCTAATCGGTTAGCCATAATTTTTGTTAAAATTTTTGTGTCAGTGTTTGTTAGAGAAATGGGGCGCCAGTTGGCTAAGTCAAGCTTATCCCCTTTCTTGAAGAGTGTGACAGTAAAGGCCTCATGTCCTCCTGGTAGGAGGCACGTTTCCAACAGGCTTTGGTCAAGTGAGGCAAGCAGAAGTGGAGATAAATACTTGAAATACTTCTTATAGAACTCATAAGGAATGCCATCAGGGCCTGGGCATTTTCAGTTTGGTGCACCGCGAATGGCTGTCCATAATTCATTCAGAGTAATTAAATTCATTATTTCCGGGTATTGGAAAATGGTGCAGATATGAGCTCAATTGAGAAATTCCGCCACTTCAGCCAGCTGAATTGGTTTGGCTTAATACAACTCAGAGTAATATTTTTGCATCTTGATTGCCACTTCGGCCAGTGTATCCACAATAGAATTGTCCAGTCTTTGCACCTGTGTGCAGGCCACACTCTGGCGTGGTGCAAAAATTTTTTTAAAGAAATATGCGGTGCGCTTGTCACCTTTAGTGATGCGTGTGGCCCTGTATTGGACACAAACCTGATGTTTGTGTTGCCTTTCGAGTGCATTGAGGTGGGCAGCTGCCTCCAATCACTTCCAGCCCCATGAAGGGCTGTATCCTGTAGCTGGAATGTTGGACTCCAAGTGTGCCAATTCTGCCAGGGTGCGTGAGATAACTGCCAATGTGGCTCATGAGCGTCTGGAGGAGAGATGGCGAGAGTGGCAGATGGTGTCCTCTTTGAAAGTTGCCCATGTGGAAATGGGGTCCGCGCAAAACGGTACAACAAACTTTTTTGCCAAAGTTGCCTCTTCCACCCACGTGGAAAATCCTGGCGACGTGAGCTTGGGGGGCAGATTTTGCACCAATGTGGGGCCTTAGCAACTGTGACAGGTAGGTGGTATGTTATCAAAACCAGTTGGTGGTCGGAGAATTCCATTTTTGTTGTTGTGAAGTGGGAGATGTGGAGTTGGAATTTCGCCGGCATTAGAATAAGGTTGATGCGGGTCATGGACCTTAATTGGCCGTTGTGGACATGGGGACGTGTCATGTTTTTGAGCAGCGGGGCATGTTGCAGCAGCATATCCATTAACCCAAGGGTGGCCTTTAGAATGCATAGTTCAATGTGACCCTGTGGGGTATGGGGTGAGGGAGGCCATCAGTCCATTGGTGAGGTTAGCCAACAGTTCGTGTCGCTGACTAGGAAAGAATCAGGGGGTAGCGGGAGGGATTTGACCGATGAGAAAGATTCCTGATGCTTGTGTGCACCGTTTGGGGCATAAATATTGACGATTGCATGCGCTACGTCAGCCCACGAGAAGGTGACAATGAGCACAGGCCATTTAGGAATGTTTCTGAGGATACAAATTTGATAAAATTATTTTTCTGAATTAGCACCCCACAGTGCTTCGACTAAAAGGATAGGGATGGGAGGAGCATTGTTTTCCAAGTTTCCTCAGAACCTTGTGGACAGTGGGACTCCTGGATGGCCAGGATATCCATGGGTAAATTGTGTTGTAAAACTCAGTTTCCTAGCCTGGGATGGGGAGGCCTTGAGTCTGGCGATATTCAATGTCCCTAAAGTGAAGGTTTCCCCCATCACACCTTAGGTGCAAGGGGGTGGGCCCCTGGGCCCACCAGCCTCTTCTAGGTCCCCACGGGCTTTCACAGCAGTGCGGGTGTTAGCATCAATGCTATCAGAGTTTTTGTTAATTTTTGCGGAAAGAGTCATATTGGCTTTGGCCTTTGCTTTTTGTTTTCCCGACGTTGGACAAATTTTTTGTGGTGCGGATGAGTTCGGTGCACCATTGAGTGAGTCAAAAAAATATTTTTCAGTTGGGATAGGTCCCAAGTCAGTTCCAACTGGAGCTTGGGTGCAACAATTGGGTGAGATCAAGTCTTCCATTGGATCCTCAGATTGAGTGGCCCACTTGGCATGGGCTTCCCAATCTGATTGGTTGATGGATTTCTGAGTTGCTTCCACCGCGAAGGTTTCCATGTCCTCCTGGCGTTGTGAGTGTGGGATAGCTGTGGTGGCCTTGGCTGTTTCCTTGGCCGTGGCCCTATGGGCCTGCTTAGCCTTCTTCCATTCTTGCGGAGAGATAGGCTTTACCAATAGGTAGCAGCCTTGTGCTCCCCACGGGAAAGCCTCCTTGGTGCTTGCAGTTGGTTCATAGTGCGCCTCTCCATTGGCCATGGCTGCTGAGGGGTGCTCTTGGAATGTGACGCCCTCCTTGATGGGGCATGCATGCACCTTGTGGCTGAATGCATCACAGTGGGTGCAAATGGGGGGCGCGCTGTCCACAGTCACCCAGAATGGGTGGGTGGTATGCCCTGTGATATCAATAAAAGTGGAGTGCGGGATCTGGGTTAGGTCCTTCGCGATCTCCTCAGTTGGGGTCAGAACTGCGATGGCTTTGCCAGTGCACAGGTGTGGCATCAGCGTGAAGCATTGCATTTTGAAAGATTGTATTTCGCCGTATATGGCGAGACCATCTTTCAGGTGTTGTTCCAAAATGTCACGTTTTACCGTAGTAGGCAAAAAGTCAAACGTGAGGAAAATTTGGTTTGATTTTGTCCATCTGGTGCATTTGGTTTTGATGACCCATTGCCCTTCGGGGAGGTCAACCACTACGCGCACTGCTGCATCCTCATCTGCTGCTTTTTTGCTCTCAAAATCTAGGTCCAGCCAACCGCGTGACATGGAGTGAGGTGCAACATACACCGCGGTCAGGAAAATTTTGTGTACATCTTCACAAAATTTTTCCCATAAGGCCGTTTTTTGGATGTCCAAATACACGCGGACTCTGAATTTCACTGATGAAAGTGGTTGGGAGTGTGGCGTGTTGATGTACTGGTTGCATCATGCTTGCCATGCGAGTATCTCTGGGGAATTGTAACCGCTGGTTTTTTAAGATTTTTGTCAATTCCGCCAGATTCTCCGGGGCGTTTTTGAACGTTGGAGGCCGCAGGCCTTCCACCTGCTCCTCTTACCTTGCTTGCCCAACTGCTCCCTGACATGGGCGCAGACTAATCTCCTCTGTGAGATTATCAAACTAGATTCAGTATTGAATTGAATAGGTTGCAATAGTGATTGCAACGAGAAAGAAAAGTTTTCTAATACTAAAGTACACTCTTTTGTTTTTATTTAATAAAGCTTCTATAGCCAATACTAGTTTCTTTTAGTTTTTAGTCAAGTTACTGTACTCATACAATACCTTGCAATTTGTGTGTGTTTAGCCTATGCACTTGAAATATGACGCTACTATGTAATTTTCACAAGGATCCTTCAGAGTATAAGATTTTTTGATGTCTTCTCAATGATCTCAAATGGCCCCTTTTATATACTCCAGCTTTCTAGTTTATATGAAATCATGGATATCATAATACAGAACCTTTTCACCTCCCATAAATAGTAGTAATGTCCACCAGCCTGCACTGTCCCATTCCCAAGATCTTCTTTTCCAACCCAGCGATTAGTATATGCTCACTTTTGTATCTGTATTAACATCTATGCCAACGTTTCTAATACTTTATAGGATTCATATGTCCTTGAATGACACAAGAGTATAAAATTGAAGGAAGTGTCATTTACTTCCCATGAAGTAAAGTGAATGAGAAATGCACCATGGCTGAATGGTAAGTTATATTATAAGCCTAAATAGCAGATGGCAAGAAAACTTTTAACTGGACGCCTTCGCCATAATTATCTTTTGTAAAACTGAATAGGGTACCATTTACTCGTTCCATGGTGCCGTTGATCTCAGGGTGATAAGGTGTAGACAATAAACTTATGTATACCCATAAAATTATTAAGTTTGGAAGTAATCTGGGACATCAGTAGTCTCATTGTCTATTAAAAGAAACTGTGGCATTAATGCCAATAAATAATATCTTCTAAAATTAACTTAGCTGCCATCCTGGTGCTAAGACATGACCACTTTAGCATCCACTCATTTTGTAAGGTGATCAATGGCCACGATCATATATTTAGTTTTGATATGAAGTCTTAGTCAAAGAGTGTACACAACGCCATTAGAAACTGTATGACAAGTAAAGTTTGGTTCAAACAAGTAACAAGTAGTGCTTTATCTGGTAAGGCTCATCCAATTGACATTCCTTACAACAATAAAGGGTTTATGAATATTGAAACTCATATATTTGTACTAGCGTTGCTGTATTCTAAACTCAATTGTTTTCTTAAACCCACCATGCCCCATCGCCTTGTGAGCCCTGATAGTAATATATGTCCACTCTGTTTGCTGGGGCTCCAATATTGTTGATAACTATTAATTTGATAAAGCTTACCATTTTTTACAACAGTGTTTATAATAAGTTTTTCCAAAGAGCGCTGAACTTCTGATAAATTGTCATAGTTTTGTTTTAGTACTTTATCAAATATTTTATCAGCCACATTAGCCTTTGAAGCCATGGTGGGCAGTTTCTATAACCTGTCGGCATTTTTTTGATGCTAGGTTACTGCTGAATTTAAAAATTGTAAGTCCAAAATCTCAAAGCCCATAAGGCCAGCCGCCCTTCTGACTCTTTCAGATTCTGTAACCAACGAATGGAGAAATGATCAGTTACTATGGTGAGATATACTCTGTGGGCATATAACCAGAATTGTTTAGTGCGTAGATGTCAGCTAGGTACTCCTTCTCAGTTACCATATAGTTCCATTCATGAATTTCTAACATCTGGCTGCAATAAAAAGTTGGGTGTTTATTTTTATCAAATTAAGTTTAGATAACATTGACACAATGGCAGTGAGAGAAGCACCCATTTGTTTAATTAAATGGTTTCTTGAAATTGGTGTACATTAACATTGGCGCCTGGGTATACTAAAGCCTTAGTTTATCAAATGCTAGCTGACAGTTCCCATCTACTAAAATGATACACCATTTTTTAGGAGGTGAAATATTAAATATATTCAAGGTACGCCAACCAGGGGACGGGAAGTACTGAAAATCAAAACAAAACAAAAAAACCCAATCGAAAGAATGAATGGGAAAAAACACAAATTTTCAAGCAGGTGGGGGCAGAAATCACATAACTACCATGGCAGAGGGTGAGGTGGGGGTTGGGCAGGTTTTTTGTAGACATATCCACCACAACAATGTCATTATGATTAAAGAAACAGACTAAAGCGGATAGCCAGAGCGTTGGGGCATCAGCATAGTGTGGGTGGATGGTGGTGTAGAATGAGTACGCCTCCTCTTCATTGAGAGCAGCGCGGTAGACAGCTTCAACAAATTCCGCTAAGTGATGCTCAGCTTTAATGCAGGCATCAGAGAGTTGTTTAAAATTGGAGATAATTTGGTGGGTAATTTTAGTGGATTGGTTAAATTCCGCTAGTTTAGTGATATGCATGACAGCAGCTTCAGCATTGTCAAACAATTTTGAGATATTGCTGCAGGATGATTCAGGGAATCAGGTGGAAAGTAGAGTGTGGGCAGCTCAAGTTATTATTGAGCTATAATTGGGCCACTGCTTTGCATAGGTTTGGGCAATGAGGAGGCCACTGCTGTGAAGGCAAGCTGGTGGTCACTTTGGTAGGGGGTGGCATTGGATTTAAGAGTGAAACGTTTACAGGATGAGGAATCATCAAAATCAGAAAGGAAAAATTCAGCCTGACCATAATCAAATTGGCTGAGAGCTTGACCAGAGTCTTCACTCATGATAACGTTACCTGATCTATCAATCTCAGCCAATAGGTCCCAGGGATTTTGGTTTATTAGAATAGTGGATGAATTCAGGTGGGTAGGAGTTGAATGGGCTTCTTGAGTACAAAGGGTGGCCAAGCCTGACTCTGATTGGTTGGTGTAGAGTTGGGGGAGAAAAGTTAGTTGTTTTGGTGGGGGCCGATTTCCCACTCTGACCTATCAAACAGGATCATTGAGTGGGAGGGGTCAAAAACTGCCCCATTTGGAATCTGATGAATAGGGCTCTGAAGCCACATCAGTGGAAGTGGCTTGGGAAAAGATTTTTTAGATGGTTAAGCCCAAAGCAGAGGGGACAAATTCGGCAACCATTATCAACATGAGCCCAAAAGAAATGCTCAGGCGCTGCTGCATTATGAGTATGGGGGGATCTGGTGGGCTATGGCAGGGTGGTATGGGATTATGATGTCAGTTGCACGAGGGGTGGCAATGCGCTCTGCACCAAAGGGAACAGCAAAAACGAGGTTGGGCTGAAATTCATAAGCCATAAGCCCCACCATCAGCTGATCATACAAAAGTTGGGGAGGAAGATGGGAAGGGAGGGATGCAAATGACACCATTAGAGTGGTGTTGAATGGGAGGCAAGTATAGATAGTAGGGATAGGAGTGTTTTTGTAAATAAGTGGAGTCAAAGCTTCTGCTGCTGCGTCCTCCTCTTTCTGGAAGCCTATGTCAAAATAGCCCTTAAAAGGGCGGAATCAATAAAACCAGCTGGCACAAAGGCAGCAGTGTCAAGCTAAATGATTTCTTTGTTGGCATATGGGAATAACTGCCCATAGTCAATATGGAGGCAAAATTGAATGTAAGACTGAGGAAGGGCAAGAGGATGGGGGTGAGATGGGTGGATGCGTGATAGGCGGAGCGCTAAGTCCCATGGGGGGACAAATCAATCAGAGGAGTTTGGCAGGCTATTTGAGTCTTTTCATGCGCATTTCCCCAAAGGGTGGAAAATGCTAAGGGGCAGGGAACTGCTGCCCCACACTGGGGCAGCAGGTGGTGGATCTGTTGACATCAAGCGGGAACTGGACGTGGCTAGACGGCGGTGGATAAAATAAACTTTTTTACCTTTATTAGAATTAACTCTATAGTGAGATTGAGTGGCAGGAGGTGAAATATTAGTTCACCTATTTTGCTAAAGTTTTCTACAAACAGGAGGTAATAGCCAATCATTCAAAAAACACTTGAATGTTACACTTGCAACTTGTTACTCCGTGCATTCAATAGCTTCATATTTGCCTGATGGGTCCACAAGTCATATATATCAAATTAAAACCCCTGATATTCTAACTTCTCATGGAAAAATTATACTTGCATGGATTGATCTTCATATCAGCCTCAGAAAGGCAACGGAAAACTTTTTTTAAAGTGTTTTAGGTGTTCATTAAACGTCATAGAGAAAATATTTATATTATCTAAATAATTAAGAACACAAAATTATTAAATTTCCAAAAACACTATACAAAGCCACTAAAAAGTTGAGGGAGCAAAGCATAACCCATGCAGCATTATAGTAAGTTGGTAAAGGCTCTAGGCTGTAATTTATGACACATTTTTCCTTCTCCTCTTTAAGCAGCTCAATCTGCTAATAGCCTAAAATTAAGTCCTTGGCTGAGAAACATTGTGCGCTGCCCAAGCGGTCTAGTGCATCACAATCCACAATAAAGCATAAAAATTCTTTTTGGGAATAGTATTGATATTTCAGTATTCTATTACCATGCGATTTAAACCATCCTTTTCTTAAAATCAACAATGGGAAGGCCCAAGGACTCTTGGAGGGCACTAACATCCCATGTTGCACTAGCTGATTAAATTCAGTATTTCCCCTTCTTCCTCCACCTTTGAACATCTAATTAGATGAAGGCTAATTGGCAGATGATTTCTGATTTCAAAATGCTGTAGTTCATCATGTGAAAAACCTAAATTACAGTCATCCTTTGCAAATATAAAGCTGTATTTTTTATAAAAGGCAAACACTTGGCCCTTCTCCTCCTCCTTAAACCTCAATAGGCTTTCTTGAGTTACCAGAGAGAAAATGGATTGCTTAATATTGTCACTAAGGCCTAGCTCATCAAAGCTATTAAATTCATGAATATTGTGGAATTCTTTAACTTTTAATAGATGCACAAAAGCGATAATATGAGCCACTTTATATGAATAGGGTATGCATACAGATTAGTTTTCAGTACCTGAATTTCACTGTAGTTGGGGTGGATAATCCCTGGTGCAGTGACAGGTTCCAAATTGGAATGACATAATGGGGCAAATTCTAGCCGTATAATCCTTGAGAAATTTTTAAATTAATTTTTGCTCCTCACTATTCCTTTATGGCCCACTAGAATGATTAAATTACAATTATCATGTAGTATAATATTTGCAGATTCCACAATATGGTTGTATAAGCATCATGTGCATGCTCAAATCTGCTGATAACACATTGGACTATACCATCCTTAAACACCAGTTTAACAAACCTCTGAGTTTGGGGTGCTTGGGCCTCATCCTTCCAGCTATAAAATCATGGGAAAAAACTTTACAAGTATTTTAAAAATATTCTCTTCAAGATCAGCTTTGACTCTATAAGCCCTCATATATGAGGCCCCAACAAGGAAGTCTTAATTCTGATTTTAGGGTATCAGGAACAGCAATCACCAATGAGACAAATTACAATGGCAACGCACTGTATGCTCCTTCAGAAGTTGTGGTCTGAGGGCCTGCTGTACCATAGATTTTTTGATGATCTATGTCAAAGCTAGGCCCAGTCTCTTCAACAGTTAATGGGCACAATTTTCATTGGTGCCTCACAGTTCACAATTTTGGGACTTTATGTTTATTTAATAAAGTATCAATATAAGTTCATTCAGAAAATAAGTGTCTCCTGGATTTATTGTTAGGACATCCAAAGTTTCCTCTTAACTTAAAAAGGTTTGAATCTTCATGCCTAACTGAGGGGCTAATTGCATCTAATATCAATAGGTATAGCTACTTAGACCCCGTTCAATTGGGGGATATTGCCAGAGGTAATAGAAAGCTTTTATAATACTAACTGTTGAACTTAAGTCTTCACTAATATTTTTGGCGCCAACTTGACTTCACAATTTTTCATGGAGCAGTTATTCAAAACTACCCTATCTTCAGTTATTACTTGCTGAACTGCCAGAGGCGAGGTGGCTTTGACATCCTTATGCCAAACAGAAGATGGGGTCAGAGTTTTTTCACAGTTTGGAATTTTGAGAAGAGGCAGATTTAGAAAATTCCTGTTCTACTCCACCCTGACTATTCCCAAGTCCGCCTCTTTGAATGGGTTTGCCAAAAAAAGCTCACAGCTTAAATTTTGAATTAAGGCAATGATTGTAGTAATGCTTAATTTCTTAAAAAGATAGCAGATGACATAATCAATGTCAGGATACTCGGAACAAGGGACATACAGCTAAATTAATTTCTTAGTGAGGGTGCCCCACTTAGGTCGGTTACATGGACCCCATGGACTTAGTTTAAGTGCTTTGAAAGTGACAGCAAAAAGGGTGGAGATAATTCCCCATATGGGTAATATTCTACTCATTCAGAACTTGTATCAAAATGTGATGAAATTCTGTGTATGGCTTGAAGGCGTGTTAAAGAGCAATCTGGTCATCAAATAATTTATAATGTTAGCCCAGTTAGTGTCTGCGCCTCCAGTTAAAAGCGCTCTTCAAAAAAGTTTAATAGGATTGTCTTTTAAAGAGTTACTAAGAATTTCATCTTACAAGTGGTCAACCTTTCAGCTCCACCAAAGTCATTGACAGGAAGATCCTTGGCATTAAGGTAGGACATGCTGGCTTTATATAGTTTTAGCATAACTAACTTCTGACTTTATAGTCAAAAAAGTTCATTACCGCAGCCAACTTAGCAGTCTCAGACACTCCATACTAATTTAAAAGAATCAAGAAAACTGTGCACATTCGCCCTTTTATTAGATTTCAGTAAATCAACAGGGTTGTCCAGAAATTGATTTTCATGGATGCAGGGCAAAGAGCCTGCGATGTCCAATCAAACTTCTCAGGTTATATATGTGGAGGGGAAATGGCACAACTGTGAGATGCCATATTGTCAGGGTGCGTGGAAGCTCCAATGGTTAGAATGGAGGGGCAACCAGTTGGCCATTTACATGTAACCCGCACCCCATTGCCCTCAATATCATGTTCCATTAGAAGGGCTTCCAGAGCAACTTGACATGGACAACACTGGCAAATACTCTGATGAATTTCCACCTTAAATGGATTTGTCAATTCAGAAAAATGGAGGCGATTTAACAGCAATGTGATTTCTATATAAATATTTTTGGTTAGCGGTCAGAAAGTCCGCTTTCAAGGCCATATTTCCACTCACTAGGGACCTTACTTTTTGTTCATAAGCTTTAAGTTCACACGTAAATAGGCTCCTGATTCAAGTTGGTAATAAAGTGAACAGCTCCATCCATATTAATAATAACTCTACATATGAGGACTGTGACCTAATATGATATCAGAAAGTAGGCTAACATTGGCCTTCAATTTCGCTCATAATTGAACAATCTCATCAGAAATTTGGCAAGACCTCAGGGACAGGCCTTTTAATGTTAAAAGTCATTCTACCTCTACTGAAAGGTAGTCTCTTTTATGAAGCGTTCTGACAATAATAATACTGGCCTGTAACTCAGGGTGAGTGATCACCAAGAACTCCAGCCAGAATATCAGGTATAGCCATCCAAAGTGATGGATGGAAATGGTAGAAAGCATCTGCAAGGACTAAACAGGGATTTCCAAAACAGGAAATCATCGCCACTAACATCTAGAGGAACTCTTACACTCACAAATAAATTTAGATTGTTTTTAAGAATTTTTATATAAAGCCAAAATAGTGGAAAGGGGAAAAATGGAGTAACAGTGGAATCTGTTAGGGTCCGCTTCCTTATAAGCTCAAAAAACAAAATTGGAATTGAATGATTGCATTCACTGTCAGGAATAACTTTGCAACTTAGTTGAGTCAGATCAACATTTTGAAATATTTATGATGTTGGATTAATCCTGGCCTGTCCAGCTGACTCACACTCAAATTTTGCCAACAACTTTTCACTCCTGACACAATTTTGCTTGGCAAATCAACATCACTTTGTCTGGCAGGTGGCTGGGTGCACCCATGACCAGGCCAAATATGATTGGTTCCTTTAAGTTTAAAAGGAATTTGTTTTGCGTGTTCCTATCAGTGTTAGCCCCACAATTAACATCAATGAGGGGGCATGGAAGTTGGGAATTTCCATGCCAAAACCAATTTATCAAATTATTTTTGGTGGATCATAACTTAATTATATTGACAGAACTCAAACCGTCGCATACAACCTTTTGAGGGGCAAAATTTCTGACAACCCTTTCTGGCGGTGACCCTTAGTGTAACGGTCAATGATTGTATATGGATCTCATAAAGGTGGTAATTATGAGATTTGTGTATGTCAATGGCTGCAATTCTGTTGTTACAATACAGTTTTCCTAATTGGGTAATAGAGTTATAACTATTTAAATATTTATTTAAGTGGTTGTCCATTTTGAAGTTTCCTTGTTTGCCAACAAGTTGCAGGAATGCTTTTATTCTGGAGGCTATTATGCGCCTCATGACTAACAATGTATTTTTCCTTTTTAGGTAATATTAAAATTGAGGTTGCCATCAATGGACCTCACTTTGGAATTCTATCATGAACTTTGAGTTCACCCCAATAAGGCTGCTATTTGCTAGACCTGTTATTATTAATATAATTTATTATAAAGGGGAGAATACCTCATTGGTATAATATGGACTCACTACCACTGCCTCCCCAAGTTCAATTCCAGTGTATGAACTTTGGGTAGGGATGACTATGACTGTGTTGGCGTTGTGCAACAATGTCCCAAACCAAGATAGCAAATAGCAAGGCGGTCCAAGGAGTTACTGGCCTATCATACGCTGCGCATGGAGGTTTTCCAGGTTTTATTCTCCTTTCCTTTTCTTTGATTCCCTTAATTGGTATAGTATCATCCCCCAAGTTGGCCCACCTCAAAAAAAAATAAATTTTATTATTATATTTTATTGTTTTGGAAGTTTGGTTTGGCGCAAATGGTGGTGCAATGGGAAGTGAGGAAGGGGTTAGGCGTCCTGAGATCCTTTGTGGTGGCAATGCCCTGGCGGAGTGGAATACCCCAGCCAGTGGACATTGGCTGGGGAAGCTTGTCAAAAGCTGCAGCGCGGGTGACCTGAGGCTGGCTGGACATTATTGTACACGCACCTTGGCCTGCACCCATTCCTTTGATATGACAGTTGCCAGAGTGGCCCTGAGGTGACAGAGGTCAGTTACTGCACCTTAGCCAGTGTGCCCAGCAAGTCCACCCACCCGGATAGGAGTCTTTGGAATTAGGTGCAGCTATTGCCCTTTCCCTCATGTGAGTGACCCCTGTCTGGGGGTTTGGGTTCACAGCTGGTAGTGGGCTGGGCCTTGGGAGCTCCATCCGTTACATTATTCCAAAGTCAACCTTATCTTGGCGGGCTGTGGTTCCAGACAGCCCACAAGTTGGCTGCAGTCGATGTCACAAGCATTGTTATGGGCCATTGATCCTTTTTGTTGGGTTTATGGGGCCTTCTGATGAAGGAAATGAGGAGCTTGTGGAGTGGTCTGGACTGCTGGTGGTTGATAGTCTTTTTGAAATTAGGAGACCTCCAGGGAACCTGCTGATTTGATCCAGGGGCTCTTACTTCTGTAGAACTTCCCCAGGCTGCCTGCAGAAAAAGGTCTTATTGTCAAAAAAGTCATTGATTGCTGCATGCCTGACTTGATGATCTAAGTTTGGATCCACAGGATTCTCTTTTCAAAGGGGTGATGAACAGACAATGGTCATACATGGATCTTATAAATTTGAAAACTATGAGATTTAGGTATTTCAATGGTTGCAATTCCGTTATTTCAATGCAGTTTTCCTAATTGGGTCAATAGCGGGATGATTATTTATATTTTTATTAAAGTGGTTGTCTGTTTTGAGGTTTCCCATTTGCCAACAAGTTGCCAAGACACTGTTAATTCCAGAGGTTTTTACACACATCATGACTGACACTGCGTTGAGTCTTTTAAGGTAATATTTCAAAGTGAGGTTGCCACCAATGGAACTCACTTTAAATTCTATTCCAAACTTTGAGTTCACACCAATAAAGGATGCTATTCGCTAGACCTGTTATAACTAATATAATTTATTATTTTATTTTAAATTTTTTGGTTGGTTTGTTGGTTTGGTATGAATGGCGGTGCAATAGGAAGTGAGGAAGGGGGTGGATGTCCTGGGATCTTTTGGGGTGGTTATTTCTTGGCAGAGCGGAATACCCTAGCCTAGTGGAGGTTGGCTGGGGAGATTGTCAAAAGCCGCGGCATGGGTGAACAGAGGCGAGCAGGATATTGTTGTTCACCGCACCTCAGTCCACGCCCATCCCTTTGGGATGGTGGTTGCCAGAGTGGCCCTGAGGCAACAGAGGCCAGTTCGCCGCACCTTGGCCCAGTGTACCCAGTGAGGCCACCCGCCAAGAGTGGAGTCTAAGGGGGTTTGGTACAGCTATTGCCCTTTCCTTCACAGGAGTGACTAACATCCAGGGGTTTGGGTTTACAGTCAGTGGTGGGCTGGGCCTTGGGATCCCCATCCGTTACACTTAGCCAAAGCCACTTCCCCACACAAACCCTAGATTTTCTGCACCAGCTCATGGGTGGTTGGCATGGAGGAAAAAGTATGATTTATAATGAATACGCTGTCATCTTATCTCAATTACCACATGAAATAATTTTCCCATGGTGATGAGAGGGAAGCCGCCAGCTTTTTCCCCATATTATTATGAAATGGGATACCTCCAACTCAGTGCTGGGGTTGCTCCCTTAGACTTACATTCTCTGACTAAGTGGCCATAATGTATACCTGCTGACAAATATATGCGTATAAACAGGGTGTGGGCCCAAGTGGTGAGTAAAAAAATGTTGAAATTTGCGCAGGGGCATAAGATTCCAACTACACAGGTTATCTATACACCAAACACAAGTACTGTTTGAGGACAGTAGCATTGACCAAAACCAACAAAAGAAACTTTATTTACAATAAAAAGTTTTTATTATTCAACTAATAGAGCACTCTGTAGCATCTAGTACTACCAGTGGCTCAGTATTGCTCAAGTAATCTTTGGGGTCACCTTTCACAGCTTCTCCAGGAAACGAGATCCCCTTGCAATTGGCAATCCTCTTCAGATATTCTCTCTACCAGCATTCTCATTGGTGCTTTCAATGGTTACTAAGCAGCGGTCCAAAATGGTAGCCTAAAATACAGGATATCCAAAATGGTCTAAGAAAATAAAAGACTAGGGCTTAGAGTATTTCCATAAAAAGATGTAAGAATCCAGAGATAATTGAATTACTAGTGGTAGCTATAATAAATATAAGGGCCTAATACAAAAGTTTTATGATGGCATGGAGCAACGTAGAATAGAAAAGTGAAATAAAATAGGAGGTGGTAAGGTAATTTTTAGGATGGCAACATGCCAAGAGGAAACTGGCTTCTGAAGTTGGTTAATTCAGCAGCCACAACAGTAGGCATAGGCTATTCATCTGCGCCTCATCAGAATTGGTGGGATAGATTGGTGAATAGCCCCTGTCATTGTGGAATTGCATCTTCCAACAGGTGTTTTTGAACTAGCACCTAGAGGTTACCCTATTATTAAAGCTATTGAAAGTGAGACTTGAGTGTTGTCTACTTTGAAAGCACAAAAACCGCAGATTTGGTATAAAATTTGATAAGCTTTTCTTTCCACTTGACATCAAGTTTGAGTAAATTTACTAAAAAAGCATCCGTTAATTTTCCATCACCACCTCCGCCATATAAGTTCTTATTTTATGTCAGCGGATCCACCACCTTCTAGCATTTTCCGCCCTGCAGGCAAACACATGCGAACTGGCTCATCCAGTCCACCTAATGCATCAAGCCAATTTGTCCCTCCAAGGGACTTATTATTACACTTAGCACGAGTCCACCCAACCCGCCCCCACCCACTTGCCCTACCCCAATCCAACATTCGCTTTTGCCTCCAAGTCAAATACAGGCATCTCTTCCTGTATGCTGACAAAGCGATAATTGAGCTGGCAACATCCACGTTTTCACCAGCGGGATTTATTGACTTCTGCACTTATAAAGGCTATTTTGATATTGGTCTTCCCACTGAAGAGGACGCAGCTGCTGCAGCAACTACGCCATTAATATATAAAAACACTCCTATTACCACAACCCTTACACGCCTCCCCAGTGACACCACAATGGTGGTGACCTTTACAAACCATCCTTTGCACCTTCCGCCTCAAAATCTCTATGAAGAACTGATGATGGGGCTATCCAAATATGGTACAAACCCCATCCTCCACTTCCTGGTCCCAAGTGGAGCTGAGCGGTTAGCAGCACCACGGGCAATGGCCACCATTACCCCCCACCAGCCAACCATAGCCCAGCACATCCCACCACATGCCTATATCCCATCTGCACCAGATCACTTCTTTTGGTTATAAGTTGACAATGGCCGCACCATTTGTCCCCTCTTCCATGAGTTGGATCATTCCAAAAAAAACTGTAGCTTCAATTCAAAACAAGCGGAATCTGCCAAGCCCACACATGAGGCCGCGCAACCAGCATTTGAGTGGGTATTTTGGATGCCCCCACCCCCTCCAGCTGAATGCTCAAAAATCAACAAAACCTTTGCAACCAAAGCTCAAGCCGGCTTAATTTCTAACAATTTACCCAATCAGGAGCAAGTTTGGACCCATATTCAGTCCAATAAATTTAACGCCCCAAAACTTACCCAACAAAAACCTCATCCCTCCGAATCAATCACGCTCAATCAAAATCCCTGGTACTTATTGGATGAAATAACTGAATCTGGGAAATTGTACCGCCTCCCAACTTTCCAACTAATTTGGAACCATATCTACCTTCTGATTTCGATGCCCCATTCCCACCTAAGAAATATATCCCCAAACCCGCCGCTACCCCATTCTTGAGTGACCATCAACTTGCTGAAGCCGCTGTGGCCTCTCCTAATAGCCTCCATCTCCGCAAAGCCGTGGCACAATCTGTCACTCAAAGATAATGAGGGACTACATAAAATCTTTTACCCTGCCAATTTCCCTGAGGATGCAAAGGTGGAAATTGAACGATCAAGGGAAACTGCCACCTCTGCGGTCAAGAAAGTTGTTGCACTGGCAGAATTTTCCCCCACTACGTGCATCACCAGAGCCAATATAACTAAATTTTCCCAGCTTCCCAATGCATGCATACAAGCTGAACACCATGTTGCCGAATTTCTGGAGGCTATGCTTCAGGCCCAGCTTGTTGACAAACAGCTTAACCCTTTTCCATTTTTCCTAAACCCACATCCTGCGGATGACCCAACCCCTTTGCTCTCAGCTTTAGTCCATCTCTTCATTAGTGAAGAAGAAATCAATAATCTGTCTGATAACCCCTCCCCCTCCCCCTCCGCCATGGTGGGATAAGCGATTCACAACTGCTACACCTGGTTAGCTAGGTTTTCCTTTTTGTTTTGGTTTATCGCCACTCATTTAGGCGTTTGGTTTGTGTTTTTGGTCATATTTTTTGTATTGGTACTTTCCATCCCCTGGTCAGCTTACCTCAAATAAATACTTGGTATAAAATTCGATAAAATAAAAAACTTTACTTTATGGGAATATCGTTTTATTGGGAAAAGTAAAACAATAGCCCAAAACCCTACTATAGGAAGGGTGCAGGGCTTTTGAGGGTAGATCGATGGGAAGAGGCTTTGTTCAACAATGATAGACAATTGTAGAAATTATTCTTAATGAGTTTTCTTGTGGATTTGACCTGCCCATTCTGATAATGAAACAGTGCTGTTTAATTGGCTAGCAAGTTTGATCTTTATTCTAAGCATAAAATTTTGCTTTTTTTATTAACCAAACTCACCTGGATTGGATCCTGCGGCTTGGATTTAGCACCTGAGGTCATAATTGGGGGAATTTGTTAAATAAAATTTTCTTATCAGGGGGTTACCCCTGGTATAAAAGTTGGTTCAATTGAGTGCATTTCTGTGGGAGCCCTCTATTTGATAATGTATTTAGTCCCTGCAACCATCATATAAAGAGATGTTCTGAAATTAATACAAAACTAATTAATTTTTTCTAAATAGTGTTCTGCAAATTTTGAAATGATAGTTGTAGTGGCTTGGAGAGTTGCATTATAGTTGAAGTGAGCAAACAAGGTGGGACAGCTGCTACCCATTTCTCATCCTTGGTATGCCCTAGATCAGAGAGATAGGTAAGGGGGAGTGCCTTAATATTGGCCCCTCTTTAATTTCTAAAGGGATGTAGGGTTCTATCCAGCCTAATAGCTGTGTCCTGGAATTGTACAATAATTGAGGCTACAACATCAATAATGATAGTTTAAGTAACGAGAAATGCGCTTTTTGAGGATTAAGGATAAAACTAATAGTAAATTGATCTGGTAGTCTACCACATATAAAAGCAGGGCCTGACAGCTGAGATAATTACTATGCCCCATCATATCTTCCTTCTAATTATTAGTTACATTATGAAATTAAATATATAAAAATAACTGATCTAGATGGCTGGTCAAACTAATTACACTACTTTTATCCATTTAAAAACCTTAAATTAGGGTTTTCAGGTTCCTTGAACATTTACCTGGATGGTTAGGCTCTTTACTCCCATATTAACAAATGCACTATAATAGAGTGTCACAGACAACCCTAAAAAGCCCAAACACCTATCTGTCATTCTCTGGGTAACCAAACTAAGATACACAACACTACCAAGCATGCATGTACAAGCTACTGTTTGGAGTGAAATTCCAACCTAATCTGCTGTCTAAGCAGCTTAATGGTTAGTTTCTGCCAACCCACCAACTTAAACAATCCAGTGTTGAGAAACTGGTACATAACTATGCCTACCAAATGAAGACCAATTATGACAAATATCTCAAAACCCTCCAGGTCTTTAGAGTGGGTGACCTTGTCCCCCTATACTAGACAAACTTGTGGACTCTCAATATAAGCAGAGTCACCTTACTTTAAAGGCTTGTTTAGATTTATTAAAGTACACTCTATGAGAACTACAACCTTAAGACACCTAACAGAGTGCTATATCAATCTACTATTAATGCAAACTGTCTCAAACTATATTAATACAAAAACAAAAATAGGGAGTGTCAATTAGGTTAGCAATTTACTGAATTTTGGCAAATATTCAATCTAATTGCTCAATATTATTCACTTTTGCCTTATGTTACACCAACAGCCCTAGAATATTCTAGAATCTTCAAAGCTTCAAAAACGGGTACAAACCCTTTGTTGGCTTCAATAAAGTGTCTGATTTTAGAGGTCAAATTTATTTTACACTTTATTTTATTTAAAGTAATATGAATGCTTTCCATGGACGTTTATTTACAATAAGACCTCCAGGATGACATGTCAGACAATTAGACGTCTGGCTAGTTCAAATAAAATGTTTTGTTATTAATAGTTTAAATTAAATAATATATTAAATGTTTGTTTTCATGAATTAATTTGATTGGAGGAATGATTCTATTTCTCACAATCTACTGAAAACCTCCAATTGACTTGGTGAGAAAACCCTGCAACACCACCAGAATCGGTGTACTGATGCAGATTCCGCCTATGCCCTCCCTTGGATTAGTTCAAATTCCTATGCAAAAACCCTCTTTTTATAGACCTGAAGGGGGTTCAGGGAGGTGAAAAATATTTTCAATATGTGTGATTGGACTAATTATATTAAATTGTTACCAATTGGTTATATACCCCCTGCTGAAGATTGCTCACCCAATATTCATCTAAGACAAGGTAAAGAGACTTTCAAGAGCTCTAATAGGCACAATCTTCATTTATTCAAAATGAGACACTCTCCACCTTGCCCAAATATTTGGTTATCTCACTTTTAGACTTAAAATAGTTAAATACTAGGAGGCAATGATTTAATAGGGGATCGCTTTTATCCCCACTTTCTAGTCTAAAAAATCATAAAAGCTAACATTTATATGTGATATATTTCCCCTTAAAATTTTAAATTAGCGGCTAAGTTTGTAACACTTTAGTATCTGCAACATTTTTTTAAATCCTGTGCAAAAAGCACCAGTGAGCACAAATATTGATAGGGTTCAATCAAGTGGTGCTCACTACAGGGGATCCTGTACGCCATAATCTTTAAAAAAAGGATGACGTTAGGTTGAGTAACCCTCTCGCTTTCCCCGCTGAGACTTAACCAATGATAGTTGCTTTGGAACAGCAGCTAACTTGTAATTTGTCATGTCTTAAAACATTTATACCGCGCCCTTGCCAAGCCTTTTATGGGACTACTCCTGCTGTAATGAAACCCCCTTCTGCAACAAGTTTACCCCAGGTGAGGGTAGCATTGCCTCATTCCTCTTTGTCTATGAGTTAGTCATGGAAGGAACAACCAATAACCAAAAATTATATACATCCTCCATTATTTGAGTCTCATAGCTCAAGATGTAGTGGTTTTAATATGGCCACCTTCCACACCTGGCAGAAGTTAAGGAAGCCCTTATTGACAAATTTCACTCAGCGCAAAGTTTACATAGGAGTAAACAGTCCTTTATGTGCCTCATCATGCAGAATAAGAATTGAGTGTCTCTTTTGTTGATTGGTTCTTTGGTAAAGCCCATCCAATATTACCTGCTAAGATGGTACCTCTTGACGCCATTGCTGCTATCTTGGCTGGATTGAATTATCATCCCTCTTTGACATTGAACATCTCTTCATTTAAAATGCTTCTTCCTGAACATACGCAATATAAATGAGGCTCTGCTAGCGGTGGCTGATTTCTAAGAGCTTGAACTTGTGCCAGGAGCCCAGAGGCAAAAATCTGTCATAACTCCTCTAGACTCCCCCATGGCTGTCTCTCTTGGGGGACCTTCCCCCTCAGTGCAGTATAAACTTGATGTTCCTCCGCCACGTGAGGTTAGACAGAGTATACTAGCAGTGACTGGGAAGTTCCTCCTCCATCATCTACCCCCAAAGGTTGCCTTGTGCCGTCAAGTACAACTTTGCCTTGCTTCACTCCCTCCTCTGAGCGGCCTCACAAAGCAGTTCAATTGCCACGTACCCTAGGACTCCCCTTAATTCCTCCTCAGTTTCTCCCCTGGCCGTTTGTAGCCCAAGACCTGCTCCCCTGGGCCAGCCAAAACCTTCTACTCAAGAGCGCCAACTCCAAGTTGTTGCTGTTGCAACGCCTTCCTATAACTAAAAAAGTAGTTGAGAGCCAAATGGATGTCCCATGCAACGAGGAAAGCCCTGACTTATATCTCTTCTCTATGAATCCCTGACGTGCATAGATAACCCATCTGATGGCAAATATGAAGGGGGTTGTGAAGATATTGGGCATTATGTTTTAGGAGCCCCAGTTGAAGCGGGGATACCGGATCAGTTGGACCCTAAAAGAGTTTATACAGCTATGATACCCAGCAGGACTTATCTCCATCAAGTGCTGCGGTGTTAGAGGTTATCAATACTGCAAGTGATGCTGACCAGTTCATGGCATCGCTAATCTAATCTACTCATCATGTTCGTACTCTATGATCTATTCAAGACAAATACCCCAAGTCCTCTCAAAGTCTAGCCTCCACTTTCCGTCTCAAGGTGGTCCTATATCTCTCCCCAAACCTTGGTGGAACTTTAACCAATTAGAGGTCATCATAAAAAAAGTATGGGTCATGGCTATCCTTGAAACTGGATCCCTAGTGAATGTGGTCTCCTTAAACTGATCAAAAAGATTAAGCTGGCCCCAACTTGGAACACACCCAAGAGTTTGGAACTGCAGGTCCAAATAGCACTACCGCTATTGGGGCATACTTCTCGTTACCCATTGGATTTAGGAAGTTTGTCCTGTCATCCCCAACTGTGCCCTTGGCTAGTAATACTTATGAGATGCTCATTGGTACCCAATTTATGCTCGAGTATGATGGAACATCAAGCTGAAACAGGGCTATCTCTCCCTGCTTAACTATGAGTTTCCCCTTGTTTTAACTAATAAAGAACCTAATAAAAAATAATACTCTTTTTTAATCATGTACCCTTACTCCACATTATCCTTACACTATATACCGTCAGGTCAAAATACAAAGAAGTTACCTGAATCTGTGGACGCTCTAGAGGGATTTCCTTATTATGCTTTATAAGAGGTATTAATTAAATCTGGTGAGCATAGGGTATTTACACTAAGATTACCCTGCAAATCCCCCACAACTGCTTACTACACCTAATAAGCCTTGATGGAACAAGTTTCTTAGAGCCTTGTGTATTGCCAGTCATACTAGACCCATCTTATCAGCGGCCTATCAATATACTACTGGGGAATCTTACAAGTAAGGATATAATTGTAAAGGAACATCACGAGATTGGAAAAAGCTTGATCTCAATTAAAAATAAAAAACAAGTCCACTGCATTGGGTATATGTCAGATATGGGCCTACCTGCTGACAAATTGTTATGTCTAAGCATGACGTTCATATCTCTGATGAACTAACCTCAGCTGATCTGGAAAAGTCCAGTCCTTGCTAGACGCCTACAGTGATATATTCTCTATATCTTATACCGACTATGAGCATAAGAAGGGTTAGAGTCATACCATTGATGTTGGGGATGCCCGTCCCATTTAATATAAGCCCTATCATAAGTCAAATGTTGAAGGTCAACAGATGAGGATGGAGCTCAAACAGCTACTAGACGCTGGGCTACTAGTATCCTATCAAAGCCCATGGTCATCACCTTTCTTACTTATAAAAAATAAAAATGAAGTTCATTGGGTTGTGATGGACTACTGATGGCTAAATAACCTCACAAAGAAGGATAGTGATCCTATTCCTCGAATTGATGATGTTCTAGCACAGCTCTTTGGATTTGAGTTCTTTTCCGCTATGGTTATGGCCAGCGGATATTGGGAAAAGGACCTTTCTTCCCAAGATCAGGGGAATATGCTCTTATTTGCAGTGAAGGCTTATTCCAACCCTTCCTCCTACCACAAGGGTTGTGCAATACGCCTGCAACTTTTCAGTGAGCAATGGATTACGTTCTACAGGACCTCAAGTTTAGTTGTGTGATCGTCTACCTGGATGATATCATAGTCTTCTATAAAACTTTCAATGAGCAAAACTCATCTATAGGAAGTTTTCCAACGCCTGCGTGCATCAAACATCAAGGTAAAGACCTCAATATGTATCTTCTTCTAAAAGAAATTAGATTTCCTTGGATGCCATCTCACAGGACGGGATTTAACCCCTTCAAGACAAGGTTAAGGCTATGTCCATATGCCTGCCCCCAAAACCCTGCATTATATCTAGAAGTTTTTGATTATTATGTGATATTACCATCAATTCATCCCAAAGTTCGCCCAGCTGTATGATCCTCTTGTTCAACTATTAGCAAAGAACATCCCTTTATATTAGGGTGTTGAACAAAAGGCCGCCTTTGAGTCACTAAAGCAGTTGTTGAAAAAGCGTCCTATCCTGAGCCACCCAGATTAGGGTAAACCTTTTCTTTTGTGAATTGATGCTTCTGACTACACGTTGGAGAAATTCTGGCTCAATTGGATAATATTGGCGTGGATCACCTCATCTCCTATTTCAGTGAAATCTTATTCAAAGCGGAACGCAAATATAGCATCACAAAAAAGAAGTGCCTTGCTGTCCTACTGGCTGTAAAATATTACCTCCCTTTCTTATATGGAACTACCTTCATTGTGATTACTTACCATGCCTCCTTAGAGTAGTTAAAGTATATGAAAGATCTCACTGGACAGTTGGCTCGTTGGGAATTAAAGCTTTAACACTATAATATGAAATTTGAGCACCGAGCTGAACCTGCCATTTAAATATTAATAGGTTGACTTGGCTGCCTATCGTTCACTTGGATAATAGTGAAGCAGAGAGGCTGCATGACCTCCTTAAGATCCCTGACGCCTAGGACGGCAAGAATGAAACTGTCAAGAAAATGTTAACATGGCACACTTGCAACATTAAGATGGAGAGTGGAAAGTTATACATAAAAGGTAGGACAAACTGATTGCTCTAATTTTGACCTTCTGAGCGAATGCCTGTGATCATGGAGGCTCATTCTAACTTGGGGTACAGTGGAGTGCAAAAACCTATGAGTGGGTTAAAGATTGGTATTATTGAGAGAGAATCATAGAATCCCTTGTCAAAGTCCTGAATGCCTATTTAATCTGTAAAAAGTAATCCAGCTTTAGGACTAAATATCATAACAAACCTACTACACCTCAACAACCATCCACACGATAAGCTTAGATGTGGTTGGTCCCCTACCTCAAACCACCAGTGGTATTAGGTACATACTGGTAGGAACTGATCAGTTTGCTAAATGGGTTGAAGCTGTAGCTCTTCCCGCTCAAACTGTTAAAGCTACTGCCAACTTTCTACATCAATATATTTTCAACTGCATGTTTACAACCAGGTCTACTTTGTGACAACGAAAAAAATTTTCACCTCCAGAGTGATTAAGATCTTGGATACTTCCATGGGAACCCAACAACTCTTTTTCAGCCTATACAACCCTTCTGCATATAGTACTGTGGAAAAAGCAAATGGAATTTTGACTTCTATATTATTAAAAAATGGCTAGCTCAGATTCTTTACTATGGATTAA
The DNA here is from genome assembly GCA_022478985.1 of Massospora cicadina. Classification (NCBI taxonomy): domain Eukaryota; kingdom Fungi; phylum Entomophthoromycota; class Entomophthoromycetes; order Entomophthorales; family Entomophthoraceae; genus Massospora; species Massospora cicadina. Next base: position 2,818 of record JAKSZP010002909.1, on the reverse strand, counting down.
TTTTGCCTAGTGCTCTCATGGCCTATCATATTAATTACAATCAAATTCTTAAAATATCTTATATTCACATCTTATATGGTCAAGAACCAGGAGTACCTGCTGTGTTAGCTAAAGTTGTTTTTTCTGCAAGGAATGAAAATTCTGAAAAAGCTCTGAAAAGATTATCCCAACACATCATTTAGCTACAGTCTGATGTCATGACTAACCTAGCTAAAATCGTCACCAAAGAAGGTTGATCAACTAATGAGCTTAACCTCTCCCTCTCTCTAGATATCAGATTTGGTGTTATATTATCACAGTCATAATAACACCAGAAGCATCAAGCTTGGGTCCACTTTGGGAAGGACCCTTCGCTGTCATTTATAAGAGGGGGTGATAATATTCCATCAAGTATCTTGTAACTGGAGTCACTATTAATAGAGTCCATGGATGATTCTTACACCCTTATTCTCCCTCCAATATCCTTGAAGTGTGTAATGTCAGATAATTAGATATCCAGCTAGTTCAAAAGAATGTTTTGGTGAAAAGTAGTTTTGAATTTTTTTATCACAGTTTAATCTTGGTAGAATTTGTTTGATCAGAGGAATGATTCTACTCCTCATAATCTGCTGAAACCTCCAATCAAGTTGGTAGGGGCACCCTGCAACCCTGGCAGAATTGGCATACTGAGGCAGAAGTACACTATGCCCTCCCTTGAATTTAGTTCAAATTTATAAGCAAAAACTACTCCTTTTTATAGACCTGAAGGGGGTTCAGGGCGGTGAAAATATGTTCAAAAAGCATGATTGGGCTAATTGTATTAAATCCTTATCAAATGGTTATATCATACCTGCTAACAATTGCTCACTCAAACTTCAGTCAAGATAAGGTAAAGAGACTTTCAAGAGCTCTAATAGGCACAATCTTCATTTATTCAAAATGAGCCACTCTCCGTCTAACCCAAATCCTTGTGTATCTCACAATTAGCCCTCAAATAGTTTAAATACTAGGAGGCAATGATTTAATAAGGGATCGCTTTTATCCCCACTTTCTAGTCTAATCTTATATATAAAAATGAATGTCTGTCTGTATGTATGTATGTCTCAAATGCATTTCTTTACCATTTATTCAATTGTGATAAAACTTTGGTGAGTTGTTGTGTGCATGCCTAAGAAGGTTTATAACTTTTAAAAAATATTATTTTAATAGTAAAATAAAAAAGTATTATATGTAACAAGTGAAAATCCTATATATATTTTGATGGTATTTGTCAGACATTCACCTTCTCAACTTAGGAGAAAGATTGTTGGAGGTATGAGTGCTCCCAAATCTGCTACCATGATTGGCACATCTCCTGACCAATCTTCAAATAATATTGTGGTTATCAACAATATGAGTACCAATGGCAAAAAGACCTTGGTGGATTCTCGGTGGAATCCTGACTATCAGAAAAATAAGAATTATAACCAAAATCGGCGTAATAAGGTAAGAACTGATAATAGGAATTCTCTGACTTCTCAGTTGAATTTGAGGTGTTTGTTACCACACAAATCTGACCACCTCTGAGGTGTGAAGATTTTACTCAACGATGATAGGGTATAAATTAACAAATCATTACCACACAAATCTGACCACCTCCAAGGTGCAAAGATTTTACTCAAAGATGATAGGGTGCAAATTAACCAATCATTACCACATGAGTCTGACCACCGCCGAGGTGAGAAGATTTTACTTTCTGGTGATTGGATACAATTTATCAAATCATTACCACATGGGTCAGTTTTGCCTCAAAGAAAACTTTATCTTCAATCTGATAGGCCAAAAACTTATATTCCCTAAATTGGATGCCTCAGTTTTATATACTTTTGCCTTGAATACCCATGGTCTCAAAATTTGAACTAGTTTAAATATGAAATACTAGTATCAAGAAAAGGACCTTCTTTGGTTTTGGCCCTGCTTAACAATAAAAAACATAAAAAACTCTAACAAAGCGTTATCTATTACTTTTATTAAAAAGTAAATTTCTCACACATAATAAATTATTTGTGGCATCCGTCAATGGATCTCATAGTATTTGCTATATTGTTACAGCTGAGCAGTTTGATATTCAGCTGATTTGATATTTTAAATGGTCTTGTTAAGTGGTTAGTGGTCATTTGGGTATTTAACAAGTTTATCTAATTCAAAACTTTGAATCAAAAGTACAATTGATTTTAAAAATACCTCCTCTAGCATAATCAGCTCGCTCTCTCACAAATATCACTTTTTGTAACAAAAAGTGAATTGAACAAGAATTGAGAGAGCAATCAACTGCCATAACGCACTGCAATTTTATAGAGCAGTGAACAAAGGCCAACCAACCAAGCGTAGGGATGTCTAGCCGCCCATCTGTGTGCAGCACATAGAAATGGATGACTTGCCCGCACTGATAGTTTTATTAAGAATAATACCAAGGTCGCTGAGATGGATGAACCATCTGCTGACCTTCCCGCTGGCCCAAGCCCTGATACAACTTGAAATGGGGCTGGGCATTCCACCATGTACGCGCCAAGTAATGAACTGGTGACACAAATGACAATGAAATGAATGAACGTGTCAATGGGTCATGAAGCCCTAACGAATAGCGCAAATGACAGGGTCAACTCCCTAGGATCAATGCCCACTGACACCCAGATAACAAGCACAACCTTCTGGGAGCAAGGCCCGACGCTGAGAACAGCAGAGTCAGGAATATTCCCTAGTGAACCTCAATCAGCAGGGGGGACTGGGGCCTTGCAGGGTGAGAAAATTCTTGCCAATAACGCAAAAAACCCAGACAAGGTATTGGTAGGATCTGAAA